>JARKHS020003342.1:0-57500 GCA_030143305.2 Amblyomma americanum | reverse complement strand
CCCCCATGAAGTCGTCGGCACGTAAGCTCGGACGCCCCAGCCTCTGATGTATAATCTTAATCATGTGTAATTATTGAATATACCTGTTTGTTTAAACTGAGCCATACGGTGTCTCTTTGCCTCTCCGTCCCGTGTGGACCTGCGCATTATGGGGGTCATCACACTGGTGTCAGAAGTGGGGTCTCAAAAGCAAATGTCCTCTGAATGCTGCGACATTCATGACTTCAAAATTGTAATCAAAAGGGAATCACGGGACTGATTGTGGGACTTTTACCCCCCATTTGAGAGGCTTGAGGCACCGGAGGGCTTGAAAAAAAAAATGTCTTTATCTGAGGGAGCTCCCACTCCACAGCCGTCGCTCGGAGCAAGCATGCTGGCATTAGGAAGCGTCATTCCGACGTTTACGGGAGATAAGACAGGGGTTCCAATCTGCGATTTCTTTTCCATGCTAGAAGAGATTGGGAAAATGGGGGGATGGTCCGATGCTCAAATGCTTGGAATGGCGAGGTGTAAGATGGCAGGAGCTGCTCATGATTTTGCATGGCGAGACGAAAAAGTAAAATCCACAAAATCATTTGCGGAATTTAGGAAGCTCGCGTTTGAGCATTTTGACACTGAACCACGTCACTTGCGAGTACAGAGGTTCCGTGACGCCGGACAGATGGTAGGGGAGGACGTGCGAACGTTTGCGTCGCGGCTTCAGCGCTTAGCGCGCGATACGTTAAGCAGGGAGGAGGAAGGAGACCAGCTTAAGAAGAAATACGCGGAGGATATACTTAAAGAGGAAATGACCGCTTTGTTCGTGGCCCCGTGCGCCGGTTCGTGCTCTCGCGCAAGCCGAGCAATTTCGACCAAGCCGTGGAGGCCGCATTGGATGAGGAACAAAATGAGGCGTTAACGACAGCCGCAGCGAGAGTACGCGTCATAGAGAGAGCGGTGCTCAACCCTGAGGTTGCTCTCTTGACAGAGCGGTTAGATCGCTTAGAACAGCTGCTATCTCAGCAGGTAGAACGCCAGGTTGAAGCGCGCGCTCAACAGCGCCCATTCGCTGGAAACCGGAGACCGCCACAAAGCTACAGGCGCGGTATGCGAGAGTTTGAAGAAATCGTATGCTTCGCGTATTCGCCGCGTCCAACCTGGATTTGGGCTGCTGTGGCGTTATAAAGCACAGGATAGAAACCGGCACTTCATCGCCCGTTTACCAGCGTGCGTACAGGATTCCTTACTCCCAACGTGAGGAGATAGAGCGGCAGGTGCAGGACCTGATTGATCGCGGCATTGTCGAACACTCAAAGTCACCCTGGGGAGCACCAGCACTATTGGTGGAAAAGCCAGATGGCTCGTATCGATTGGTAGTGGACTACCGCAAACTAAATGCCGTAACTCGCATCGATCCATACCCCATCCCCAATATACAGGAGACGCTTTCTCAGCTGGGCTCTGCCAGGTACTTCACGGTAGTGGACATGGCGGCGGGATTCTGGCAGATAGCAATGGATCCGGCAGATGCCGAGAAAACGGCATTCAACACGCCCTCAGGGCACTATGAATGGAAAAGAATGCCGATGGGTCTGGCCAACAGCCCTGCTGTCTGGCAGAGAACCGCTGATGTTATCCTGGCAGGTCTTCTGGGGAGGCTGTGCTTCGTGTATATGGATGACATTATCATATACAGTGACAGTTTTGATAACCATTTGCGCGATATTGAGCAGGTTTTGGTGCGACTAAGAGCAGCGGGTCTCAAGCTGAAGCCCTCTAAGTGCCAATTCCTCAAAAACGAGGTGAAATACCTCGGGCACGTTGTTTCAGCTGACGGCGTGCGACCGGACCCTGAGAAACTAAGGTGTGTCTCGGATTTTCCATCCCCGACTAGCGTCCGCCAGGTCCGGCAGTTTCTCGGCCTGATCGGTTACTACCGAAGGCACATAGAGGAGTTCGCCAAGCTCGCTAAGCCGCTCACCGCCTTAACAGCCAAAAATGTCGCCTTTCGCTGGGACGAAAACGCGGAGAATGCTTTTGGGGCCCTGAAAAGGAAGCTAATGAGTGCACCGCTGTTGCGCCACCCGGATTTTAATTTGCCCTTCGTTATGGCCACAGATGCGTCAAAGTTCGCAGTTGGTGCCGTGCTATCTCAGGTTATCGAGGGCAAAGAACATCCCGTTGCTTTTGCTAGCCGACAGCTGAGCCCCACAGAGCAAAAGTACGGAGCTACGGAAAGGGAGTGCCTCGCCGTTGTCTGGGCAGTAAAGCACTTCAGATGCTACCTTTACGGCCGCAAATTCAAGCTAGTCACAGACTGCCATCCTCTGAAATGGGTGATGAGTGTCAGGGACCCTAGCTCGCGACTCGCTAGATGGAATCTACACCTGCAGGAATACTGCTTTGAAGTTGAGCACAAGTCAGGAAAGACACATCTGAATGCTGATGCACTCAGCCGCACAGCTGCCGTGGCAGCTATAGATGAGTTTGTCCCCGTAGTCGACCCCGCCGAATTACGCACAGAGCAGTGCAAAGATCCTGACCTGAAGCGAATAATCGAAAGCTTAGAGGGCGCACCGTCTCACCCCGAACAGCTAGGTTATTTCATTGACAAAGACGGCACCCTGTGTCGGCGCACGAGGCCAACCAGGAAAGGGAGACCAGAGAAAACCGCTTGGGAGAGAGTCGTCATACCTCGGTCGTGGACAGAAAGGGTTCTTCGCGCGTTTCACGATGCGCCATGCGCCGGTCATTTTGGCGTAGCGAAGACACGCAGGCGTGTGGAGCGTTTGTACTTTTGGAGTGGCATGCGACAGGATGTTAGAGACTACTGTGCGAAGTGTCATTCCTGTCTCGAAAGAAAAACACCCAAGGGACGAAGACCAGCTCCAATTCAGCCGTTCTCTGAGGTTTCGGCTCCCTTCGAGCGGACAGGTATGGACATAATGGGCCCATTGCCCACGACCACTTCCGGAAACAAGTACATTTTAGTATTTGTCGATCACCTTTCAAAATACGCGGAAGCGGTAGCACTCCCAGATCAGAAGGCAGACACGGTTGCAAGAGCATTTGTCGAACAGATCGTGCTCCGACATGGACCCCCGAGGCAACTCTTGACAGATCGGGGAACGAACATCGTGTCGCAGCTAATGAGGAGAGTTTGCGAGCTGCTTAAGATCGCTAAGAAGCAGACAACACCGTACCATCCGGCTTGCAACGGCGCGGTGGAGCGACTGAACCAAACCGTGGCCGGGTTCCTGTCGCATTTTGTTTCGCGCGACCAGCGGGACTGGGACTTGTGGCTCCCGTATGCAATGTTTGCCTACAATTCCGCAGCACACGAGAGCACGGGCGAATCGCCATTCTTTCTTCTCTACGGCCGAGACCCGGACCAGCCTAGTGAAGTGCCAGAGGGCCCCCGTCGTGTCCCATACGCTTCACTGGACGACTATAAGGTGGAGCTAGAATCGCGCTTGCAAGTGGCGAGGGACATCGCAAAGGAGGCCTTAAAGAAAGCGGCGAAGCGCAGGAAGGAGGTGCACGATCGCAGTGCTAGAGACGCGCCGTTTAATGTGGGGGACAGCGTGTACATTGAAAACTGCCAAAGGCAGATTGGGCTAGCTCGTAAGTTCCAGACGAAGTGGAGAGGACCGTGCGAGGTTGTCGAGAAGCTTTCTCCGGTAAACTTCAGAGTCCGAGACGTGAACCGGCGCTTGATAAGGATACACGCAAATCGCCTCAAGTCGGCACCGGTTCAGTATTCACGAAATGAGGAAAGGGAAAGCGCGGATTTTGATGGGGACAGAAGTGAAGCGGAGCGCGCAGATAGTTCGCAAGAAACGCCCTCTCCTGCATTTGTTCGGCAGGCGCCAGAGGTGACGGCCAGAATGCCACCGGATTTACTTCATGCATTGCTAGAAGAAGAAGCGCGCGAGGTTGCCGCGCAGATAACGCCAGGAGAGGCTCCTGCCACGAGCCCTCGCGAGTCCCAAAGCAGACAAAGGGTCACAGACTTACTTAGTATGACTCATGAAGGCCGATATCCGCTGCGAAATCGGAAAGCTAAGTCGGACTAATGGTGTAAACAGAGCGGAGTTGTGAACTGGTCAGAATTGTGTAATGCCGCAGCTCATAACATTGCTATATGCGTATGTGTTAAGTTATCGGAGTTAGTAGTTAAACCTTTCTGTCATTAAGTAACACCTTCACAGGAGAGCATGCGGAGCGCATGCAGAACCTGCCCTACTTCCTTTCGTTATCTATATTTTTGTCTGTGCCGTGATCGTGCTAGAAGTGGGAGCTCCTTTGTAACTGTGGTAAATTTATTTCGTCCAGTTTGGACTAGAAAGGAGAGGCTTGGGTGCTGAGTTTCATGTTTATCTGTAAAAGAAGATCAGTGCTGCCCCTGGAGACGCCAGTTATGACAGCGGAGGCATATGGTGTTGTGCAGTGGTGTTGAGTGCAGCGAAAAGTGTTTTGTCGGACGCACTGTGCGAGGCGATTCAGAAAGACAAGGGGAGCTGCAGGGACTCAAATGTTCGGAGAACATTCTTCTGGAGGGTGAGCGAGTGTGACATTCCTTGTGTGCTACGAGGTACATTCCTTGTGTGTGCTACGAGGTACATTCCTTGTGTGTGCTACGAGGTACATTCCTTGTGTGTGCTACGAGGTTCCACGTTCGACGGCGCGGCGTAGACGGAGACCCAGATGACAGGCATCATCAATTACCCAGCCATGCTCGTTGAGAGTGACAACCAGAACGAAGGGGTTTAAGCCCAACCGGACCCAACCGGACCCGCCGCCGCCGCCGCGGGGAAACAGGCTTTATCCTCCCCAATTGGCGTGGCGGTTCCAGGGGCGGCCCTCCCGAGCACATTCCAGGACAAGGGAACTGTCAGCGATCCAGAGCGCGCCTTACCTTGAGGAGCGAGTGTCAGTTGATGGATGAAGAATGGAGGCCGGTGACCCGCGGGAACTGTCAGCGGGCCAGAGCGCGCCGTACCACAGCCGACGCTATGCGCTACCGCGAAGACAACCTTCTTTCCCTCGGACTCAACACGTGAAGGGGGCGAGACGATAAGTGCGGTGGTATGTTTGTGCGCCCAAGTGAAAGCCCTAGCCCCCCCCCCTCCTTCCCCTCCGGCGTGGGCGTCCTCACCCTAGGGAGTGTGGAGAAGAGGATATAAAAATCGACAAGCAGTACGGAAGAGGGACGCTCAGGACGACATCGTTCGCCAAGAGGGCCTTCAGCGCCGAAGCCCGACGGCGTGCAGCTTCTGCCAGCAACCGCTCGAGCCCAACTCCGGAGCCACTCCATCGCCCCCATGAAGTCGTCGGCACGTAAGCTCGGACGCCCCAGCCTCTGATGTATAATCTTAATCATGTGTAATTATTGAATATACCTGTTTGTTTAAACTGAGCCATACGGTGTCTCTTTGCCTCTCCGTCCCGTGTGGACCTGCGCATTATGGGGGTCATCACACTTCATTTCAATGTACAGGAACGTGTACGGAAAATATTTTGAAATTCAGTGCAGATAGACTAGCACTGAATGTGTGTTTTTGACAACTGGTGTTATGGTTTGGACCTGAAGTTACATTTTAAAGGTCACACCATCATGCATTTGCAGAGAATATGTAGTGCTCAATAATTTTATGCATGGATTGAAACCCAAAGTGCTTCAACGAAATGGTGCCCTATGCATGGCATCGAGATTGATCATGTGTCTTGTTCATCGCTGTCTGATAGTCAGCAATCATGCAAGCCTGTGGTGGGTCTTAATATTAAGAAGGTGTCGTCGAACTGAACCTTCAATGTGATTGTCTACCCACGAGTGGGCATTTCTTAATTCATGATGACGAGCCTAGTGTTTTTGCTGTTGGCACTTCTGCTCCCGCTTGCGCCCCATTTCCACGCATCTGTCGGTCTGTGTATACTTATGCGTTAACGCATTAAACACAATCATTTGCTAGTTAGTGCTCGTGTGTGTCTGTTCCTTCTTCATCTCTTATTTTTGCGCTGTTTTTGTCTAAGATGAAGTGAACGTGCCAAGATTGTCGTATAATTGAGGGCCTTACCTGTAATGCGCATCACAGATAGCTAGCAATGCCTTGCTGAATGAGCCTTTATAGGTATGATCAGTTTGCGGGACATTCTATTAGCACATACTTCCCGTCGATGGAACCAACACAGTGCGGCATCCGCCACTTCTTTTTGAAGTCTGCCGGAACCTGCAGAAAAAATTTTAACAGATATGTATTCATATATCAAACTGAATTTCATGTCACATATTCATTGTTCGTGTGCCTGCAGAGCACTGCAGCAATAGCCTAATTAATATAACGAAGCTTACCTTAAGCCACCCATCTGCTGCCTGTGGATGCCTCACAAACAGTGGCTTCAGCAGATTCCATAGCGCCTGGCACACTGTTGTCACAAGGGAGCATGCAGTAGACCTTCCTAACAAAAACTTATACGAAAGCTCCCTTAGGCTTTGACCCGTGGCCTGGAACCTGCCTTAAAACATTGAACAGCATAGACATTCGC
Source organism: Amblyomma americanum (assembly GCA_030143305.2). Lineage (NCBI taxonomy): Eukaryota > Metazoa > Arthropoda > Arachnida > Ixodida > Ixodidae > Amblyomma > Amblyomma americanum. The sequence goes on along the minus strand of JARKHS020003342.1, from coordinate 50,975 downwards.
TTGACTAAGAAATTGATTTACACACCACAGATGAACCATTTATTCTTGATTACTAACAATGAAAACAATGCTCACTAGCATGCAGCATGAACTCATGAAACAGATCAATTCAGCAAGCATTCTGTTAAGACATGGTCAGGACTAAAATACTGTTACATGCATTTGATACAAATACAGTTTACTATTCTTCCAGCAACGCTAGTTACCTAATTGTAATGGCCAAACGGTTAGCCGCCGGAATCGCACTCCTGAACCTGGTGTCCTGCACAGTTATAGAACTTGGTACCAGATCCAGGAGTGTGACGAATATCCGAGGTGGCATCCGGAGAAATCTGCAAAGGGCAAAGGAGAAAAAGGAAGGATTGAAGAAAAAAGGTTGCAGAGTTCTGCCTTGTGCCACGAAGACAGAAACAAAAACATACTCTCTGTAGTACTCCTCGTCGTGCGCCCGCAGCTACGGTAGCAGGCAGCTTGCGTGCCCGGCCAGTTCCTGCGATCGGAGACAGGGCCGGACCCACAAGCGATGCCGTCCCCGCTTTCTCTGGGCCGTACGCGTGCGCGCTGCAAGAGCTCGCTCGGTAAGCAGAGCACATCAGAACAACGACGACGTCTTCCTCCTCGCTCACGTCGTCGTAATACATATTTCTTTCCAGTACAGGCACAGCACAACAGAATGACTCAGGAACAAGCACGAGCGAGGGTCTGGCGCTAACCAGCAGCAGACAGAAAAAGAGCGCGAACATCATTCGCGATAGTTCTCGTTTGGAATGAGAACGGAAGGGGAAGGCGACCCGCGTAGTCACCTTTCCAGTGTGAACATCGGTGTTGTCGAGCTGCGGTGTAGTCGCAGGCGACTGCTGGTCGCTTGACCTCAGCGACTATCAAGAGTAAATGAGCCCTTTTGTGAGGTTGCATCGTTAGTCTATGCATCTTCCGATATCATAAATTGTGACCATCCACTCTTTTACACCTTTTTTTTCTTAGAGTATACCGTCACCATCAGCCTCACTACGCCCATCGCAGGGCAAAATTCTTTCCCAGGTATCCTGAATTAACGCTTTGCTTTGCCAGCTGTGGCCACCGTATCCCTCTAAGCTTCTTAATCTCATCCGCCCACCGACCCTTTCTCCGCCCCTTGCTACACTTTCCTTCTCTTGGAATCCACTCTTACGCTTAAGGACAAGCGGTTATCTTGCTTTCGCATATTACATGCCCTGCGCAAGCCATTTCTTGATCTTGATTTCGACTAGGATGTCATTAACCAGCGTTTATTCCCTCACCCACTCTTCCCACTTCTGGTCTCTTAACGTTACACCTACCATATTTCTTTCCATGGCTCGGTGCGTTGTTTTTGACATTAGCTGAACCATTTTCTTTGGCCTTCACGCTTGTGCCTCATTGGGAGTGCCGGTTACAGCTGCTGTATATTTTTTTCTTGAGGAATGTTGGTAAACTGCCATTCATGATTTGAGGGAACCTGCCATGTGTGCTCCGCTCCATTCTTTCTCGGCTAGATATTAATGCGAGACCATTATACGATTATGTCGCTTTGGAAAAAAGTGTCCCTCAAAATTTGTCCGCACTATTATGCCGTTCATGAGAGATAAATGTGCAAAAGTTTGATTGTTTTAAGTATTTGGTGAGTAGATCTTGAAATGGAAAAGTTTGGTTGATGAATTATAATTAAAAATTTATTAAATTGAAATAATGAAAATGAATGCCGTGTTTGAAGTAGGTTTTGTGCGAGTGATTTGATGCAAAACGATGTAAATGCGTGAGAAGGCTTACATAGTGAAAAAAATAAAAATTAAACCAGACAAAAACCAAAACGAAAAATAAAACTCAAGTAAAAGTAAACATAACAGAATTAAAATAAGAACAAAAGAGTGAGGAAGAGAGGAAAGTGTTCCCTTGAGAGACTGTTAAACATTACCTTGTTTTTCTGCATGATAATTTTTAGAGCCACCGTTCTGCTCTGGTTGTCTAAGTCATTGATCATGCTTTTGTAGTTCATCTCTTGAGTGACTCAGCAAGGCAATGTCGTCAGCGAATCGCAGATTACTTACATGTTCTTCGTTAACTCTAAATCCCCAACTGTTCCCAATTCAGGCCTCGGAACGCCTCCTTTAAACAGGCGGTGAATAGAATTGGCGAGGTAGTGTCTCCCTACCTGACACCCTTCCTGATTGGAATTTTATTTCGGGAGTCTAACATCATGCAGAAGAGTCCGATCTCATCTTTTTCTTTTTGCTTTTCTCGCTGCTGCCGAATTTGTGTGAGATGGCTAACACACGCCTGCATGACATTTTCATCACCTGCGTTCCTGTAGACCAAGCATTTTATAGTAGTGGAAACTGGTGAGTCAGTTCACGAAACAGCACTAAAGGAAATCTTGAGCAAAAGAGAGTGGACAAGGGAGAGCAACAGACAAAGCGCAGTCTCGCAATGAACCTTACTGCAATTGCATTAAACTTGAGGAAGAAAAACATGTTCACTCTCAGTAATGAACCGGTTATAAACTCACTCAGCTTTTTCTGGTTTTCGTTTTCCTGTGACATTCATGGTCTACAATGCTGCACACAGTTTTCTGCATTATACGAAAGCACTTGTCTTGGTACGCCTCTTTAACTAACTTTTCTGCCAGAAATGTCAGGCCAGCATCTGCAACACGAGTATCATTAGGACACTTTTCCTACACGTGTAATTTATAGCGGAACCCAACCTATTGCAAAGCAGATGGCATACAAGAATGTTAAATTTTACCAGAGTATTCCGCACTATCAATCAGATGATAGAGCAATGCGCAGAATATAACCAACCCCTGTATATAGCCCTCATTGATTATGAGAAAGCATTCGACTCAGTGGAAACCTCAGCAGTCATACAGGGATTGCGGAATCAGGGTGTAGATGAGTCTCCTTGACAAATACTGGAAGATATATATATATATATATATATATATATATATATATATATATATATATATATATACAGAGAGAGAGAGAGCAACTGTACAGGTACCATAGTCATCCATAAAGTCACCAATAAAATTTCAATAAGGAAGGGCTTCAGGCAGGGAGACACGATCTCGCCAATGCTATTCACCACCTGTTTACAGGAGGTATTCCGAGGCCTGAATTGGGAGCAGTTAGGGATAAGAGTTAATGGACAATATCTAAATAAGTTGTGATTCGCTCACGTCATTACTTTGCTGAGTCACTCAGGACATGAACTGCATTCATGATCAATGAGTTAGACAGAGCAGTACGGTGGGTCTAAAAATTAACATGGAGAAAACCAAAGTAATGTTCAAAAGTCTAGCAAGAGAACAGCAGTATACAATTGGGAACGAGGTGCTGGAAGTGGTAAAGGAATACGTCTACTTAAGGTAGGCAGTGACAGCTGATCCGGATCATCAGAGGGAAACAACTAGAAAGATAAGAATGAGGTGGAGCACATATGGCAGGTTCTCTCAGGTCATGAATGGCAGTTTGCCAATATCCCTCAGGAGGAAAGCGTGCAATAGCTGTATATTACCGGTACTCACCTACGGTGCAGAAACGTGGAGGCAAACGAAAAGGGTTCAGCTTAAGTTAAGGACAGCACAGCGCGCCATGGAAAGAAAAATGATAGGTGTAACGTTAAGAGACCGGAAGCGGGCAGAGTGGGCGAGGGAACAAACGCGAGTTAATGATATCCTAGTCGAAGTCAAGAGTAAGCAATGGGCTTGGGCAGGACACGTAATGCGAAGGCACGATAACCGCTGGTCCTTAAGGGTAACGGAGTGGATTCCAAGAGAAGGCAAGCGTAGCAGGGGACGGCAGAAGGTTAGGTGGCGGATGAGATTAGGAAGTTTGCAGGCATACGGTGGGCGCAGCTCGCGAAGGACAGGGTTAACTGGAGAGCCATGGGAGAGGCCTTGGCCCTGCAGTGGGTTTAGTCAGGCTGATGAAGATGATGATGATGATGATTTCAATTTTTCCTTACTCTTGTTCCCAGGTTCCTCTCTCAATATCACTGCCAGTGGCCTGAGGCAGTGGCTCCACAATCCCTTGGATTGCCTGCGTGGAGCCGCAATGCCAGAGATAGAGGATCAATATGCAGCAGCATGATAACAGTTTATGCAGAGGCACCATGATTTTTTTTCCGAAATCATAGCTGCATTTCTGATTGTGGAGGTTTATGCTTTATGAGTAACTGCAACAGGATTTGCTTATTTCAAACACTGTTTCCAAAAACCCTCTGTTCTTATTTTCACTAATGGCAGCAGCTTAAAGAAAACCAATTTAAAAAGACCGCTTTCAGAGTTCAGCTCCTGCGGAAATTTTGGGCCAAAGCTAGCCAGGATTTCCTTCAACCGCTAATCATCGGTTCTTTTATCATGTTTAATTCCATGCTGTCTTGGGAGGCCTTTACGGTGCGGCATACAACTGAAGTTATGCCTAAAAAGTCTCCTGTTGGTCACTAACCTTTCACCAGCCTCGTCAAGAGCATATGTGAAGCTGAAAAGAAAATAACGTACATATTTTACACCAGGACAACAAGCATGGACTTTCTGAATGACCAAGTGCCGTTGCTTGTGCAATTTGTTTGCACAAAACTATACGTTCTTTTAGTCGCCTATTATTTCTCACCTTGTATCATCATCCTCTGTACTGCAAAGGACACTGCAAAAACAAATTATGCAGCTCAATTTTTTATGGTCCACTTTCATGAGAACAAATATAGCTTCTTGATTACATGCACAGATTTGAGGACAACTGGTCACTGGTCATCGCACTTAGGCAGAGAGTAGAAAAGGGTGACTTGACAATGCAAACATATGACTTGACAATAACAACTCCCATAGCAGAAAACATCCTAGAAATTGAACTCACAGTGCCGGCTGCGGTGTAGCCTCCATCAGCGCCATCATAGATTCAAAAGCCCGGCCATTTTATATTACGGATATCTGCCGCTCTAGCTCCACTCTTTTGCTTATTTTTTATTGTTTTTTTTATCATGTCTTTTAAATTTTCGAATTTCTCTCCTCCTGAGTGCCTGGAAAAAAAAATGTCATATATATATCTGGCAAGAAAATAACCATCATTCAGGAAAGGATTTGCATAAAGCTTGTTTTTTTTTTTCTGACTGTGCTCAAAGTGTTCCTACTTCGAAGTAGTGACTTCTTTTGCGTCTCCCTAGAACATTGTGCTGCATGGCGATGCTAATGTGTGTGCATGCTCAGCGTATGAACATTTTGTGTTGGCGCCGAGGTACTGCAATTGGGTAAGCACAAACGTGTGCAGTAATAACTTGCACTTGAGCAAGCGTTAAGACAGGGCACGGGGAGAGAAAAAAAGGGGGCCGAGTGTAAACTGCCCTCGTGGTAGCCAGCGCACTTGTGTCTCGCGAGTCGCGAGCGTGGAAACACACCTCTCGTCTTCCCGCATTTCGAGCGAAACAGGGACGAATGCCAAGGAATCGAAGAAAAAAAATTCGCTGTATGTTTTCGTCATATGTAAACATGAGCACGCGCTCTTGAGGAAAAACAAGCTGTCCTCATCATGCATGCTACAACAACACAAACTCAGCACATCTAAAAAACGTGGTATATATACGTACGGGTTAAGCCGAACAGTTGCCCACTTCCTTCCATGCTAAGTCCTTTTTGCTTCTGTTTTTGAAATCTGGATGGTGTTTGTCGTATAGAAATATATGTTCTCGCACAGCGTTGATCCGCAGCTCTGCGGAGTATTCCATGTTGTTGTCTGCCACAAATTTCGATCTTGCTGCCAGGAATGAACAACAGGATGTAGGTAATGCTTCCGTCAACTTCCAAAGCGCCGCTGATTGGTTCAGCGGTTCGCGAGTCGTAGTCGCGTGGCTGAAAATCGAGCAGCAAGCGACTGACACGCGACTGTCCTTTTCGAAAAACGCGAACGCTTGTGACTGTCGCTTTTCGATCAAAACAGTTTTTATTTACACACACACATACATACATACATACACACGTACATACACACATACATACACACATACACACACACACATACACGCACATACACACATACACACACACATACACACACATACACACACCCATACATACACACATACATACACACACACACACATACACATACATACATACATACATACATACATACATACATACATACATACATACATACATACATACATACATACATACATACATACATACATACATACATACATACATACATACATACATACATACATACATACATACATACATACATACATACATACATACATACATACATACATACATACATACATACATACATACATACATACATACATACATACATACATACATACATACAAGCTTTATTTAAGTCTGTTACGAACCTCTCTTGAAGTACTTTGGTTTGGGCTAGTTGGTTCAAAGCTGTAGATGATGTCAGGACGGTGTGAAAAGAACAAGGATGAGTTGTGTTCTTGCCCCTCTCTCGTCCTTGTTCTTTTCTCACCGTCCTGACATCATCTACAGAACCTCGCTTGCGGCTCTCCTTCGGCTGAATTCGTGCTCCACGCTTACAAGAGAAGAAATTAGCTTAAATTTAGTGTACATGTACGTCATTTTTGGCTTTTCAATTGTTTCGCTCAGCTTTAATGCAGTCAAGCAGTAGTGATAGGCAAAAACTGAGTTGATTGTCTCTTTTTTTTAACAGCAGCGCTATGAAAGCATTCGAATTCAGCAACAAACCGGGTGCCACAGGAAACAGTAACCAAGTCACTTATATTACGATAGTGCATTGCGAATTCCGATGGAATGCTTCACGTCTCAGAAAATAGCTTTTTCTTTAAAAGGAATGATAAGCAGTAAACAGTACATTGCACTGGACTGACGCAACACGGAAACCCAAGTACAAATTAAATGAAACTACGGCATAAAAACAGACAGGATTTTCTTCATCATAGCAAGTTGCTTCGGATGATTGAGGCGTTTATCACGTACGCACAAAAAAATTGAGCTCAACGACACAGTGTATCGTACTGATGAACCCTATCTTTAAAATAAACAAATTGAGCTGTGATAGTTGTCTACCTTGAATAAAATGAAAGCGCGAATAATGAACGAAATGCCCCGAATTACCTCTCGACTCAAGTGTCTTAACACGTGCTTGGGCTGGCAGAGCACTGGCAGTGCTCAATTTCTGCTCAGTAGACCCATCCTTGAAAATATTTAGAGAACTCCGCGTACACTCCAGCGATAAAAGGCGAGAATTGCTGCATAAGCAGATGTCGACTGCTGCTTGAAACCCTCTTCTGCGTCTTTTTCCTCAAAAGTTCGAATGTCTTGAACCCCCTTTGTTTGCCTGAAACTTATGAACACTCGGCGCGGGTTTAAATAATCCATATTTTTGTATCTATTTCACTTGGCCTAAATTCTTTGGAACGGAGCTGATTTTTCGCTTTCTTCGAAATCTGAAACGTGCGGCGCATAAGCAAAAACGAAAGTTAAAACTTGCCATCATTATTCCAAACTGTTACTGTAGTAAACGTGGAGTCAACAATGTTCTAGAGTTTACATCGCTTTCTTTTCGCCAGTTCTATGAATGACTTCGAGGTACAGGAAGGGAAGTTTATTGATATTTCGCAGTGGCTTTCGTATGCGGCAGTAAATGAGAGCTAACGAGAGCTTCCGAACGATTCTCGTAACTTTAAGCTCCAGCTACCCTAAAAAATATTCTGTTGCATGTACCACAAATATACAGCAGCATCTCCGTATTTATTCATACAGCGTAAAAGCTGGCTGCCCCAATAGCATCAGACGCATACTGCAAGGAAGAGGAGGAAGAGCCTGGACAAGGACAAGTCTCGCCGCGCTCATTGTCCCTGAGGGCGAAAGAGCTGTGGACGCACCGAAAGCGTGGAAAAATACGTTCCACATGGGCGGAGGGGTTGACGCAAAAACAATGCAAGCAACCCGCACTTTGCAAGCACCGAAGGCTGTCGCCTCGCACGCGGGCGGCGTGACCTTAGAACACTGCTGAGAAATATGTTGCGTGACGTTCCCAGAGGAGAAAAGGGGAAAACGGCAAGTGCGGCTTCTGGCCGAAGAAAATGAAAGCGCAGTGTTTTTTTACACTTTGTACTTTTCCTTTCGATCTTTAGGTCACGTGCTTGTCTATCTGGATTGGCTATTTGCTCCCCTAGAGTCGAAGACGAAACCGCTGTTTACCACGCTTGTAGTAAACTAGCCACATGATGCTCAGCTCGCCTGCTCAAAGACCGCTGAGTGTAGATGTTAATGGAGAGAACCTGTATTTTTGCTGCAGTAGTTATTATTTTTTATGCCTGTTTTCATGTGACAGTTCTAATAGGCCGTTTCTTTTGACTCCCAGAGTACATAATCGTCCATACCATGGCAATGAAAAACATTTTACGCGGAAGACATTAGTTATGCTTGTAGGTTTGCATGATACAGATAGCGTGGGAAGTTAAACTAGAGATATCGCTAATCGCTCGCGTGCCTGCATGCACAAAAAGGGTGGAATAAATAAAGTGCACCCGTTCATAATGTGAACTGACGGCTCTTCCTGCATTCCTGTTTGTTTTTTCTTTTTGTGTATGAGAAAATTTCCTTCCTGAAAATGGGCTCTGAGTAAGGCGCGTGAATGGCTCGTAAATAAAATGCGTTCTTATAATCATTGCTCTCATTATAACCGAATTTACGCTTCTTATTGAGTAGCATCAGATCAAAACGCACTTGTGAATGCCAGGTTTCGTGGGCTTTGAGCTAAAGCTTCTCTGTAACGCACTCGTCAGACAGAAATACCTCTAGAATATTTTGCATGAGGATGATGAGGAATAGAGCAACTCACAGAAGCCGTTATGCTTTTGTGCTGCTTAAGCAGAGTCGCTCGGCAACAATTACACATCTGCTTTCGGTCAAAAAATATTGCAAGTTTTTCGGTGCATAGCAATGGCAGCTAAATTTTCAATGCAGCCGAGGCCTATACTCAACCATGTACTGTAACTTATCTCTCGAATACTGGCATAACTTCGCTTACATGCCCTGCTTTGAAGCATATCTTTGCGGTAGATCCAGACCAACTCGCACTTATACCGGCAGCATCGAACTGCATTCACCTTGCCTTACACCCCGATCGCTGCACCACTTACGAGGCTCCAGGGCCAGATATCTACCACCACCTTGGGGCCTGCCCTGAACCGTGGGCTCTCTCCCTCTTCCTAAATCCAACCCGCTCTTTCCTAGACGACGATCAGCTAGTCGTCGATCCGATGAACTAGCTAAGACTAATTACCAGGACGAGGCGAGAAGCGGAGGTTCTGGACTTTGAGGAGCCCTCCCAGACTGCAGGAGGTACTTTTTTTTAAGTCAATAAAGTTCATTCCTTCTCTTGAAAAACGAAGCTGTAGGCATCTAAATAAGCGTCAATGTTTCATGAAATTGTTGATTTTATATAGAAAGCTTTGGTTTAGGTTTATGGTGGTTTAACGTCCCAAAGCGACTCAGGCTATGAGAGACGCCGTAGAGGAGGGCTCCGGAAATTTCGACCACCTCGGGTTCTTTAACGTGCACCGACATCGCACAGCACACGGGCCTCTAGAATTTCGCCTTCATCGAAATTCAGCTGCCGCGGCCGGGATCGAACCCGCGTCTTTCAGGCCAGCAGCCGAGCGCCGTAACCACTGAGCCACCGCGGCGGGCTACTTATATAGAAAGTAGTCGAAGAGACTGAGCTGCTTCCAAGGCAATAACCCGTGTGGAGGAGAAAGAAGTAATGTTTTTGTTCTTTTGACTATCGTAAGAAGCAGAAGAGATTTTAGTTGTATTCTGAACTGCTTTAACAATCTGTGATGAAAGTACGGTATGAGTGGTACGAGCACAACTTGGCAGCTGTGCAATTTTTTTACTGTGTGACTATCACTCAAGCACTGCTGTTCTCGATGTGCTGCTATGGCTTATATTTTTATTCCAGTAAAGTTGTCACAATTAATTCTGAAGGGTTACCTTGCACGTCGTATTCACGCGAGAACATCTAAATGATCTGTCTTATTCTATCTGCATTCGCAAAATACGTGCCTTTACGATCGCATGTTACTGTAGCGCTCCAACCCGTCTTGTTAAAATACAGCTTCATGATGCACATTGTGTGAAGTAAATGTCAGGAGCGCCATTTCTGTTTTATGCCTCAGTGGAAAGATTCCAATCATTCCAGAAAGAAAACAATGCCAAATGGCGAAGGGAATTGGATAGTTGGAGTGCTTAGCTGTTGGTGTGTGAACAGTAATCGGCCACATTGTAACCCGGAAAGAAGGGCAAATGTATAGCAGTGTTTAGAAGAGTATTCTGTAGAATACTGGAATATATATATATATATATATATATATATATATATATAATATATATATATATATATATATATATATATATATATATATATATATATATATATATATATATATATATATATATATATATAGTACTTTACCCTGATGAAGGACGGTCCACCGTCCGAAACCGTTGGTGAATAAACCTAGATAATCGAACCAGTTGTGACCTTTTCACTGTGCAAGTTTTCACTGGCCCGTTGAGCAACCCTAACTGCTTCCACTATATATATATATATATATATATATATATATATATATATATATATATATATATATATATATATATATATATATATATATATATATATATATATATATATATATACATCGACTTTAGAGCTGCCTTATTCGTCTGCAAAGAAAACAACAAATTTAAGAGAAGGAAGTGTGTCAGGCAGCAGACATGAATACCTCATGATTACAGGCGGTATTGAGAGACCTTGATCGGGACCGGGTGAGGATTAGAGTAAATGGAGAATATCTAAGTAATTTACTTTCACTGATCAAATTCTTTTTTTTTACTCATTCAGTGGATGATTTGGAAAGCGCGATCAATTAATTATACACGCAAAGCATATATTACAACAGTAATGTTCAACACTCACGGAAGGAAGCAGGAGTTTACGATTTGCACCACGGCGCAGGAAGTGGTAAGGGGATACGTCTTCTTAGGGTAGGTAGTGACCGCAGATCTGAACCGCGACAGTTACATAACGATAAGAGTAGGAATCATGTGGAGTTTGACAGGTGCTCTCAAATCAAGAATGACAGTTTACCAATAGACCTTAAGAAAAAAGTTCATAACATCTTTATCTTTCCGCTGCCCACCTATGAGACAGGAACGTGGAAACTTTCGAAAAAAATTCAACCAAAATTGACAACGGTTTCAGCTAAGGAAAATAAAATGGTAGGTGGAACATCAGGATACCCGTAGAGGGCAGAGCGGGTGACGGAATAAGCTCGGGGTTATGACACCGTCGTCGAAATTGAGAAGAAAAATTGGGCTTGGGCAGGGAAAGTAATGCGAAGGGAAGATAAGCTGTGTTTGTCAAGGGTAACGGTGTGGACTCCAAGGGAACGGAAGCGTAACAGGGGCTGGCAGAAGGTTAGGTTGGCGGATGAGATTAAGAAGTTTCCGGGGATACCGTGGCCACTGTTGATGCCGGATAGGTTTACATAAGGAGATATGGGAGAGGCCTCTGTTCTGCAGTGCGCTTACACCGCTTCGTTGTGACGCTGATGATGATACAAATTTAAGGTGGAAATATTGGAAGCAGCGGACGTACCGCGGCCTGTCGGGTGTAGCCGTCAAAACAACCGCACCTGGTATCTTGGGTTAAGCATTCACGAGAAATTACCGGTCAGAGTTGCTCTTGCTTTTTCCGCTCCGCCAAACGCTGGAGTAGCTGCAGAAAAAGAGAGAGCAGCTATTTCATCTTCCTGTGCTTCCCAACTTTTGGAGCTACTATCTGCCTCATCATGACGAGGCTCTACAAAAACAAAAACTCCTTGCGACTGCCAAAACAAACAGCAACAGAAGCAGTTTTCTGAAATTAAGCTGCAAAGCCAGATGCTTTAGACCTCACCGTCGACTAAAGGCTTGGAAAGCATCGCAATGCATTTCCATCCCCTGAGCACACAGATATATGAGAGCAAATCTTTTAAATAACTATGTTGTAATGAGGATACAACAGTTGAGAAAACAAAGAATATCAGACAGTAGCAAGTTGCGCAGCTTGAGAAAGCCGGAAAAAATTCTGTCCCGCTAACCATGTTCGCTGCATGCCGTCTATTCTGCACTGAAGCTTCAGTGGAGCAGGTTTGCTTACGTGCTGCAAGAACCGCGGACTATGGTTCTAGAGTGCCATATATTAAATATTTTTGCTAGTGCCTGAAGCGCAGTGTCATACGCTTACGGACCAGAAACCAATTCAATGTAGCGAAAAAAGTAAAAAAAAAACTAGAGTTCTAGAATTAAGGTGTCAAACAATAATACCGCACATGGTTCATGTACACCAGCACAACGCCTCGTAGGCAAACAACGAAGGGTCAAAACACAGCGCTGAGCACGTCAGCCACTCCGTCGGAAACACATCTATTCGCCTGCTGTTCCTGAGCTCGTCGGGCAATCCGCCTTATCATAGCAAGTAGCTGAGAAGGTTGCTTTCTTGGCTCAACAGCACACTATGGGTAGGCCAAGAAGTAGGACTCGTTTAATATCCTTCGGGATAGGCGAACTTTCGATGTTATCAACTTGGTTGAGCATCCCTGCTTACTTCTTTAGAACGTCCCCTGAAAGTAGTGAAAGAAGCTGCTCCCACCAAAACTTCGTTGTGCTGCAGATGAGCCAGCTGATTTCGTGCCACTGTTGTTTCCAAAGTCCCTTCTGGCTTGAAGACTGAAGGAGCAGTCTTATGTGGTCCTTGCACAACCTCACATGACTTTGCCATTCGGCCCTCAGGAATGTGCATATCGTTATGCCATGGCTAAATGAAGGCTGAAAGCCCCCAAACAAGCCCTGCACCTAAGCAGGCTGAATGCGCTTTCGAATGCCGAAGCCAAGCATTGGTGATTTACACGAAGCCTTTGCGATGACGGATATGGAACTAGGCGGGTCGGCGAGACAGGACGAACAAATAGAGCCCCTTGTAGAAGAAATAAAGCTGTACAAAATGAAATGGTGGGCGAGTCGGTCACATATAGATCTTGCAAACCAGCGTAACGGCTATAAGCAGAAACATCGACGCAGACTCACAAACTAGGTCACTCATGCGCTCGTATAAACTGATTAACCTTCGCTTAGAATCGAAATGCACCGAAACAACAAAGCGGCTAAAGCACGTGCTTTAACACAGTTTAACTAAAGAAGACTTTAGAAGTTGTTCATGCTTCTGCGGTACAAACACAGGCCACTTGTCCAAGTGCACTATTTTTCCGTGAACACCTGGAAAGTGTTTGCAATAGTCGCAAAAGAAATGCGCATGCAGCGGAGTCCGACGAAGAGATTGAGCCACAGCGCCGACAGTCACAAAAAAGTTCGTTGTAGCTGCTTGTAAATGCTACAACGTTGCTACAGCAATTCAATCTCCCAACGCTGTAACTGCGTTATAGGTCTCTGTTCCTTAGCGGCATTACTAGAATTTTGCGATGCGCACACAGAGCCAAAGACTTCTAAATCGCGAACAAAACACTGAACAGACGCCGCCAGAAAATGGCGTGGGACATGCGAACGGTTTGAACCATTCGAACGACGCTAGCCGCATACAGCCATCGGCATCTTCCCGCCGTCCATACTTTCCGGCGTGCAACGCATGACAAGCACTAAGCGGCCAGGAGAATTCAGTCTCACAGCCATGGTGCTACTTTCAACCCTCTCCCCTTTTTTTCCCGAGCATTCGTTTGCGCATGCGTGTCAGTGACACGGATATCCTGCCTTGTATAATCTTAGGTTACCACGCTGCTGATTGGTTAGTACGCAAAGCTTACATGGCGAGCGCAGTCATTGTAACCTTTAGATTTATTCAATTTTGGCTGCTGTAACTTTTTCGCTCCACAAACATACCGAAAATATAAAAGAAACGAGTTGTAACCTTTGTAGCATAAGTTACTCCCGTCAAAAAGTTACATTATCGGTTACTGTGTTTAGAGTGTAGTGATGGTTTTCGATTCTTCTCCATTTAGTTTCCCCTATAGTCTGCGAAATGGACTCAATGAATTTTTCTTAAAATCCACCACCATAATTTTCATTTTCACTGTTCCGTTGTGAGGGTATCAAGGAAAAATATTAGGCATTATAAATATATCTTGCAGCATCGGCAAAAATACAAGTTGAAAAGTATTCAAACTCAAAAGTCACGGGGCACTTTGTTGACCTGAGACACTACCCGGGGCTACCAAGCGATGGTCCCGATCGCAAGAATTAGAAAAATGGCAGTGACGATGAAAGCAAAGATGTCACGATGGGCATGACAGGAGGGGTGATAAAAGCAGAGAAGAAAATGTAGGGCTTGCCGTCACGATGAGAGATGAGGATTTGATCGAATTAGTCCTCGTCCTCAAAGCTTCCGGCATACAGGTCACCGTGAGCCGACGGCCGAGCACGGCCGAGCGATAGCCGACTCGCGCTCCGTGCGGCGCCACTGCCACACTTTGTCGTCTTGTAGTCCATTACAATATGTTCGCTTAACACGGCGTTGCGCAGCAAAGTGCCCAAAAAATGTGAAGAGCGTGTTCAGATGCAAAGATCCCTCCATTGCTTGTAGACGTGCTTTGAAACAGAACAGGGACAGCTGCTTCTGAAGCTAATTTGATAAACCAAATTATTAATTTTCGCTCATAAGACACTGTTAGAGATTAGGACTGCCCTTACTTTTTTTGCCATACGCGAATAAAATGCAGTACATGACACTACCGCCTCCACTGCAGTTTTGTTTCTTTGTGCAACCTTGATCTGGCCTTCAGACATAGTTGTCTTTATGTACAGTCTTTGTCAAAGATACACAGCCCAAAAGGTCTCCCTCTGAGCCCTGCAGCGCGGGTCCTCTTGCATACTCAGGGACCCCAATCTCACGAAGGCGGGTTGAACTTAAGGCCTCAACCTTCGCAAGTTTAACTGGCAAATGTGCGTAAGAGCTCCGCTCCACGGCTTGGAAGCAAACCCCTTGGGATGTACATTTTTCACAAAGACTGTACAACTCTTGATAAACTTAACTGCTCAACAAACGGAACTTAGAAGAAGATGACATGCACATGACTAGTTTTATGCATGGCAGAAACTGGCAAGGCGAAGTCTTCTAGGAGTGTATATTGCCGTGAATGTTTCATTTGCATTTGTTGCGAGAGTTTTGTGTCAGTAACACATCAAAGTGATCGCAGAGTGCTACTGACGTTCTGTAACAATCTCTGGATGATCACTGCGGAAACCTCAAAACTATTCTCGTTTATGGCATCCTTGGTTCGCTTCAAAGCCTTGTCACGAGCGTAACCATTAATAGCAGTCGAAAGTAAAGTTGGATGATATTTCCTGCTCCATCGTGCTCGAGTTAAAATTCGCTACATCTTTGCGAGCTGCGCTGTTAATTTCTTCTAGCATGAGCACTTTCATTAATGTTTCTCCCTACGTTTTTGCTGTTGTGCCCAAAATCGAACTGTAATAAGTTTTTCCAAAGTTCAACCTACTTAAACCTGTGACAGACTATGCATGAATGAAATTTTTTGTAATGCCAACTAGGTTATTATAATATAGAGCAATTGCTCTTCGAAATAATGCCTGATGACACATTTCGATATCCCACTCCTAAGGCTCCCAAGATCGGGGGCAAGATCTATATAGAGATGCGTCGTTCATTTTTTTAAATAATTTGCAGCGCTCTGTTTCGCTAAAATGAACGTAATTTGCATTATTAAAATGTTATTCCTAATAAACCTGTGAAGTTAATTTTTGATGCTCAAAGCTGCCTGTGATTTCATTTTTGGGACATATTTTATGAGGATAAGATCTTGTCTTCAGAGCATTACACTGAGTACACAGTCAAAAATAGGTTTGAAATCACAACGTTTTCTCAGAAAATTTGAGTTATTAGCAATAAAATTTCAGCCATAAATACAAAAGCGGAAATCTGTTACAAGCAGGAATCAGTCTCATTCTGTTTATTTTCCACCATTGGTCTCTATTAGTGGCGTGGTCTGCTTTAAAAATAAATTCTTTGACAGAACTTTTAGACTATAATTGTTTTAGAATATTTTGCAGAAGAATATTTCAATTAAAATTCTGGGGCTTTCGCAATTCATACTGTATTCTGCAGTCTTCAACTCTGCGGCGTTCCAGAGGTTTCACCTTTGGAGGACTGATAATAATAACTATGTGTGCTCTGTCAATCTTCAGGAATTGTTGAGTGCACTTGTTTGCTTCATTTGGTCGCCAGATTCAGAAATGTTTACATTAGCGTGGTATACAAATTGGGGAAGTGAAGCCGCAATATTGTGGATTGAGCTCTTATTGCTGTGATGTGAATCTGTGCACTTTTAATGACTGAGGTTTCACTTGCTCGTTTCAGAAGACGCATCACTGAGATTTTTATATGAAAAAGACCCTCAAATTTGTCCGTTTTGGTTGCTCGTCTTGAAGTCCATGCGCACTGCAAAGCAATTATGCCTTCGGCTAAAAACTTTCGTGAAGATTTGAACGTAGTTTCTTTCGGTTTCGAGCACTTTCATGCGTACGGCAAGCGTCCACTAAATCCCTTTACGGCTTAACGTGACTGAAATGTAGGCGAGCATGCAGCATGCCGAGGTAACAGACCACGCATTTGGCCCTCAGGTACTAAACAGTGCTTATTTTTTCTCGCCAATGTCCAGCCCTAAAGCGCGCGGCCCTGCCGCGCGGTGTGGTCTTTCAGCTGAACTTCGCATCGCCAGATGCCGATGCGTTGCCTCCAATCACACCATTTTCAACGCCGATGGTCATACATCTCCGTTCTGAAGTTCAATCCTTTGATTCTGCCTGTTTATTTGCTTCCTGTGAAAGTTTGTGTGGGGCTTGGATGTGGTTCAGTAATCCCGGTTGTTGCTTTAGGGGCGATTAATCAATTCAGTCTTACCGAAGCAATATAGCTTTTTTACAGGAATTTTCTATGAGCTTGCTGCACAAAGCCTGCTCTGTTTCCAGACATTTCTATATTGGTTTAAAGCAGTTTTTTCATTCTGTTTCCTCTACTTTATGTTATTTAGATAGCAGTTCTCCAGAGTTACTCCTTGCAAGCGAAAGTGTGCTGGCCCTTGTGGATCATACAATCATTAATCATAAATGCATTCTCCCCCTGGCTTCAACATTTGTCTACTTCATTCCACGTGATGACTGTCATTTTGCAATGCGAGCATGGTGACAATGTACCGCAGCCGAAGGTACCATAACTTCCTTTTACAGGATTGTGATATTATTATAGAGGGGGACCAAGAGATATGTAGCTGGCAACAAGGCACAATGCAGTTTTAGTAATGCAATTTTTACAAGCGTAGTTCTGTCTTCGCTGATTTGTACTTCTGTAACATATGCGGCAGCTTCGGTAGAACCATTCTAGGCTTCCGGAAGCATGTTGTGTCACATAATAAATGTATAAGTACGTTATTACTTGTATTTTTCAACACTGTTGTAAGATGTTCCACAAGATTGGATCCATCAACAGTCACATATCTAGCATACACAAGCTGCCGATAAGTGCAAGGAATGCGGGTGACATTGCCATGATAACGCAGCGGTTTGATCTGGTGTGCACGGCGGACAGCTGCCTTAGGCTTACAAGCAGTACAGAGCTTCTATGACACATCTGAAATCCCACACTTTGCAAAGGACAAGAAGTCAAAAGCCAGTTTCCTTCATTCTGAAAAAGTCACCGCAACAAATCTTCATTTTTTTCTCGCCTTTCAGGGTTTCACGACAAGGGCTTCCAGGAGGATCAGTGTCGAAATCCAGATGTCTGTCTGTAAAATTGTGCTATAATTGGGACCTGATGATGAGACACAACTCCCTTCGTATGCCATTTTAGAAGAACAAACAGTGGCATACAGGTATGTTCCCCTGCTCAAGGAGGACTTAGAAACGGGTGCAGATGACCACATATGTGAAGCCTTTGTTCACTTACACATCTTGTCGCTGTCACATTGCCATATTGCATGGTCTAAAGGCCAAATTATTGCAGAAGATAAGAGTGACGCGCAGGGTGCAGGCACTCAGAGCATGTGTTCTCTGAGTGGTGTGAATATTAAAGAACTCACAATGTAAAGAAAGCAGGTATTAAAGTGAAAGCTTTACTAGCCAATAGTCACGGATTTCGCTGTGGGCTGCAGTTTGACCTTCATCTGACAGGAACTGCGCCGTAGCCTTGGAAACATCGCCGCAGGCTTGGCGCAAGCACTGTCCGCAGCTGGGTCGCCGCCTCACTACGTTACTCACCGAGCGCCTGACTAAAAGGTGCGCCGCGCTAGCCTAGTCAGTGCGAGCTTGTTCACGCATGAGAGCGACGCCGGTGAGGGTTCTCTGAGCGTTGCGCGGGCGCGGGAAGCTTTTGAGCGGCGTGTGACCACCCCGCGGATATCGCCCGGCGAGATGCTTCACTGGAGAGGGTCCAGAATGCCAAGCCGGAGAAGTTAGCGTCAGAAACTGAGGAATAGCGAGCTGGCGCGCTTTCATACAAGCTTTCACTTGTATATCCAGGCTGTATATCCAGTTAAGCCACAGCGAAGTTTATTTCAGCGATGCACTATGCCCGCGATGTTGTTATTCGGTGAGAACACAGTCACACATTCTACTTCTAGGAGTATTTTTAATATGCAGAACCTGTCGCAATTCGTTTAAGTAAGACAGTAAAGGTGTCATATCTGCCTTTCACTACGTTCGAATACTGAAAAAAAGAATTGGTATCAGAAAAAGGAACTGTAATTTCGCAGTTTAGCAATCCATTACCTTCGACACCAGCAATCTTGAAAGACCTCACTGATGGCGAGACTTTAAAATCTATTTGTCTTTATGGAAAGGATCCCGAGCATTGAATATAACACCATTTCAGGATGCATTTGAGGTTGCTAACCCTCTTTGGTCTGCAAATACAAACAAATTGTTGGTGGTATACTTCACGCCTGGTAAAGAAGCTGAGTCCATCAAAATTTTTGTTTTCTTTGGAAAGGCCAAATTTGTATTCTTTGACCAGAAAAAGGTGGAAGCGGTTTGCTTTACACTTTAAAGAAGCAAGATATTGGATGCTGCAGCACTTGGAAAGGAATTCGTCTCAATGGCGCAGTGACTTCCACCCTTGGCGATAACTAGGAAAGCCATGTCATTCAAGAATTTGTTGAGAGTTTGAGTGCTTTAAGTCATATATGTTGCCGTTGTGAGGCTGGGAAAACACCCTTTTTCAGCCACTGCACTCACAGGAGTTTGGGACCTGAGAACAACAGTATATTAAGAGAAGGGCGTGTCAGTATAAGAAAGCAATGGCTCACTGAGAATAGAGAAGGGGATGAAGTTTAACTCTTTGTTCAATTAACTGAACTGTTTTCATAGTTGTGCTCCAGGATATCCACCATGCTTTGCACACGACCTATTTGAAGGCGTACTTTCATTCGACCTTTATTTATTCATCTGTCATAATGTGAAAGTATGCAAGTAGATTTTCATTTGAAAAACTCAATCCCTGTATCTCTTATTTCCCCTTCAAGCACAGCGACGAGAGTTAATATCCATGTGAGTTTCTCCTGATAGCAAAACACGAAGGCGATGTGGTGCAAAACCGGAATATGCTGCGCTTTATTCTGTTCCTTCTCCTTAGAAAGATGCCTTTACTGAAAGCGAATTGTGGCAACAGGTATGGCTGCTTTCAGAAATCGTTCACCTGGTCACAGCGCCAGCACTTGCTCGTGCAGTGGTAATGAGGCTTCAAGTCCTCATTTAAGGCATACTAATGGCAGAGAAACTCTTTTCTTAGACGTCACGATAAAAACCGCTTTCTTGTGCATTCTCTACATTTGACCATTCAGCTTGGACTTTTCAAAATATTGTGGACGGTTCGCTGTGAGAGCAAGCACGGCAGTTTCCGTAAGTGTCCAGAAAACTGCCCAAAATTTAAGAACTTGACGTTCACTTTCTCTCAGCGTCATCAGCTCTTTGAAGCATTCAAAAGTTCTGGCATGAGCACTGACGCCTTGGATGATCCCCATACATTTTTGAAGGAGCTGCATTCTACAGAAGCTGAAACTATCGTGAAAAAACCACCCAAGCCAGGAAACTATATTATAAGCATGCCAAGCACCCATTCGCGACCATTTGGGGCTTCTGCGACCTATGTTACTATTGCCGAGCAATCTGTAGCAACCGATCATTAATTTATCTGCCACATGCCACAGCGCGCAGTTTAGTCAGCATTTGGTGGGCAGATTTTGACGACGCCGTAAAGTTACGTGACCTATTCGTGACCTATCTGCCTTTCAGGTTTCTTCTCTGTCACAGCCTACACAGACGATGCCGACGACGGATATTCTGCGAAGCGCGCTTCATAACGCTGCAGCTTTAAAACTGCACACGCTTTCTGAATTTGTACTGTAGTGACATGGGCAGCGGTCCACACAACAGCAACCTGAGATGAATTGGCAGTACGTTGGAATATGTGGCTTAATGGAAGCGCCATAGAAAAACGCAGTGTGTTAGTAAGGCAAATATGTCTTCGCGTTATATTGCCCCATATACTGCAGGTGGCTCAAAAGCTACCTTGGCAGCCGCCGTAACATGGTACGATTTTCCGGCTGTGTGTCCAACGAATTTCTGTCATCTTCGGGAGTGCCTCAGGGCTCCAACTTAGGACCGCTGTTGTTTTTAGTGTTTATTAATGATTTGCCGTTACATGTCAAGAACTCGAGAATTTTGCTCTTCGCAGATCATTTCAAATTATTCCGTAATATTGGAGATATTGAGGACTGCCGCCAATTGCAAGCTGACATTAACAACGTTGAGAATTGGTGTTTCATGAATCGCTTAAAACTGAATATTAAGAAGACTTCCGTTCTGTCTCTAACTAGGAAACGCGACACAGTTACGTTTGATTACACACTTTTGGCGGGTGAGATTTCTCGCGTGGCTCATGTACGAGACCTTGGTGTTGTTGTTGATTCAAAGCTTGATTTTAGACTGCATGTAAATTCAATTGTGTTACGCGCATTGAGGCATATTGGTCTTATCTCTAGATTAACAAAAAAATTTCGGCGGCACGAATGTCTACGCACTCTATACTGTGCCCTTGTGAGACCGCGTCTTGAGTTTGCGTCAGTAGCCTGGAATAGCGTATCTGTCGCCTATTGCACGAAAATTGAAAATGTCCAGCGTAAGTTCATACGCATCTATTATGATAGATATATTGGTCGCCGTCGTTTCTACGACTATGATTCTCTCTTGGCAGACCTCAATATGTCTACCCTTGGCGACAGGCGACGCATACGTGACATGCAGTTTCTGCAAAACGTCGTGCGCGGTTACATTAACTGTGGGACCTTACTGATGTCGCTGAATTTTCGTGTACCGCATGCAAAAGCTGCAAAATGTTTCGACACATTTTATCCCGATTTGCACGCCATCTGTCCAATGACTCGTTTACAAATCTTATATAACAAAACGTTTAATGACATGGACATATTTGCCTAATTGTTGTTTTCGTGCCTGCTTTTAAATCTTTTGAAGTGGTGTTTTTGATGTATCTGACCTAGTGTGCGCTCGTTTAGGCCACTTGGCTGTTGAGGCACACTCAAATAAACATATCTATCTATCTATCTATCTATCTATCTATCTATCTATCTATCTATCTATCTATCTATCTATCTATCTATCTATCTATCTATCTATCTATCTATCTATCTATCTATCTATCTATCTATCTATCTATCTATCTATCTATCTATCTATCTATCTATCTATCTATCTATCTATCTATCTATCTATCTATCTATCTATCTATCTATCTATCTATCTATCTATCTATCTATCTATCTATCTATCTATCTATCTATCTATCTATCTATCTATCTATCTATCTATCTATCTATCTATCTATCTATCTATCTATCTATCTATCTATCTATCTATCTATCTATCTATCTATCTATCTATCTATCTATCTATCTATCTATCTATCTATCTATCTATCTATCTATCTATCTATCTATATTCTACGAATGCCAAGAGTTGTTTACAATGTCAAAACATGTTACTACAGATTTCTGCTGCAGACCTTTTGTAATCAAAGCAAGGAAAGGACATAATTTCACTTTCAGGCGGAGTAGTTGAATGTTTTACGTGCTTTGGGTTTGACATCATCTGTCCTAACTCGAAACGGAACCATTTATTAGTGCTGGCGCTACGAACAATTAAAAATTTACAGATAAATTGTCTTCAAAATTCGCAAATTCAAGAAGAAAGAAGAATATGCAGATAATAAAAGTTTAGACGCTCGTAGCCGCCGCCTTATCCTGCAAAGAGTTTATAGTCAGTGCATGGATGTCACTGTTTGCTAACAGTCCCAGCGGCAATGAATTCTTTCAGCACGTCAGTCTAGTCGTTCAGAACACGCACAGATGAAATAGTTTGCTGTTTAGAGCAGATGCCCAAATTCTGTTACTTCGTTCAGATCATCAACGAACGGTACGGGGAAGGTCACCAGCTACGCTAGTCCATAAATTCATCACAAGATCACATTGTGAACGCAGACCGACAGCTTATCCAGAAAAGTTTTGTGTAGAGTATGTTAATACATGGCTGCGGCCAAGGCAGTTATCAATCGAGCACAGAAGAAAGAATGCGGCGCTTTGAACAGACTTTCACCGGTACTGGGAGAAACAAGCTGCCTGCATTCGTAATAGTAAGCCTGTCATAAATCCGCCTCCGAGGAAAATGATGGAACAGAGTCCTCGCGTGACATACACGCTTCCTTTTCTTGTGTATAAAATATGCACATACAATATAATTGGTTTTTGGGGAAAGGAAATGGCGCAGTATCTGTCTCACATATCGTTGGACACCTGAACCGCGCCGTAAAGGAAGGGACAAAGGAGGGAGTGAAAGAAGAAAGGAAGAGAGAGATGCCGTAGTGGAGGGCTTCCGAATAATTTCGACCACCTGGGGATCTTTAACGTGCACTGACATCGCACAGCACATGGGCGCCTTAGCGTTTTGCCTCCATAAACACGCAGCCGCCGTGGTCGGGTTCGAACCCGGGAGCTCCGGATCAGTAGCCGAGCGCCCTAACCACTGAGCCACCGCGGCGGGATAAAATATGCAGCGTTAACATATCTCGCCCAGGAGCGCCATGGCGCAGTATCTCTCCTTGGTTTTTTCGGACTATGGGGACCACATTACGTTTTCTTTCAGAGGGAAACTTCGCTTGCGTGCTTTGGGGAATAATTGGTTCTTCCAATGATGAGCGCATTGAAGCTTTTTAAGTAGTGTGCGATTGGACTCGGCTTAAGATGGGAAGATGTGATGAAATTCGCAAAGTGACTGAGAACGCCGATTAGGAAGCCTAATGGCGGGAGACGTTGTGGATACGCCCCACTGTTTTATTCCGACAGTGGCCATTTGCGGGATGAAAATAAAATACAGCTATAATGATTCTCACCGTCCCTCAGCTCAAAAATAACAGCGGCCCTGCGGCAAGTCGACCGTTCTAAAGATTGCCAGCAAGAAGCGGTACTGCAACTTATTTCATTTCTATTTATTTATGCAATACGGCCAGCCACCTTTTCGTGGCCAAGTCAGGAGTGGGGATATAATTGCTCAGTGCTTTGTCAAGAACGAAAAAAACGCCTGCAGGCAGGCAGCAAAATTTCTGTGAACAACTCAAATAATTGACGAGTAACAAACACTCTACATTAAAATTAAAAACAAAGCGCGACAAGGGCAACACTCCAGGATCGAACCAAACACCCTAACTTGACCGGCTGGGGTTGATTGCAGATAAAAATGTTTCGGCTGAAGATAAGGTGACCACTTCGCGAGGTAACGCATTCCAATCGGCTATCGTTCTTGGGAAGAACGACAGCTTGTATGCAGTGATTCTGCATTTGGGCATTAAAATTGTTTTATCGTATTTGTGCCGAGTTTGTCGTGTTCGGTTGTACTGCTTTAAGTTGTCAAAGTCTATTCTGGTGTGATTATTGGCGATGTCGAATAACATTTTAAACGCTGCGTTTTGCGACGAGATTCCAAGGAGGGTAAACCGGAACGGCTAAGAAGATCAGATATCGACACCTGTCTTCCGTAGGCGTTGAAAATGAAACATAGTGCTCTTTTTTGGACACGCTCTATACATTTGGCATCCATTTTCGTATGCGGGTCCCATATTACGTGAGCATATTCGAGTAATGGACGCGCTAGGCAAGTATACGCCACAAGCTTTGTTTTATTGGAAGCATGCTTTAGCCGGTATTTTAAAAGCCATAATCTTTTAGATGCTACTGAGGTTATGTTATTAATGTGCGGGCTCCAACATAGATTCGAGCTGATCGTTACGTCAAGGTACTTAAATTCATATACCCGTTCAAGAGAGACGCTGTTAATTTTCTAAGAGTGCATCAATGGAACTTTTTTGCTGGTTATGGTCATTTGTTTGCACTTACTAACATTTAAAGACATTTTCCAGTCGTTGCATCAATCACAAACAGCACCTAAATAGTAATCTATAATTAGCTGGTCGCATTCGGAGAGAATTGTGCGATAAATTACGCAGTCGTCTGCAAAAAAAAAACGAGCCTCCACAGGAGAATCAAACTTGAGGTCATTTAAATATATAAGAGAAAGAAGTGGCCCGAGGACTGAGCCCTGCGGCACTCCTGAGAGCACTGGAGTGATCGACGAACTTGAACGAGAGCACAAGCTGATGGGCGAGTTGGTTATTCATAGTTTGATTTGAAGCAGCGCAAGGCCGAAAGCCAAAGAAGAGAGCTGAGAAAGAAACGGACGACACAGCGCTGAAGTCGTCCGTTTCTTTCTCGGCTCTCTTCTTTGGCTTTCGGCCTTGCGCTGCTTCAAATCAAACTTTGAACGAGAGATCTTCACGTACAGCTGCCGTTGAGATAAGTATGAATCAAGCCATTGCAGAATTTGTTTATTTTCTAAGATGTGCTTAAGTTTAGGTAAAAGTTTACAGTGGAGTACTCGGTCAAACACTTTTTCAAAATCCAGAAAAATTGCATCAATTTGCCCTGTTGTATCAAGAGCTGAGAAGAAATCGTTGGTAGTATGTAATAACTGCGCCGTACTCGATAACTTACGGCGAAAACCATGTTGGGACTCAGCTAAAAAGTTGTTTTCTTCCAAGAACGTTGTGATGTGCATAGAAATTAAGTGTTCCATTACTTTACCTGCAGTGCACAGCAAGCTTTTTGGCCTGTAATTTGTGACGTGGAGCGTCACAATTTACAGGTCAGATTTATGGACTGGCAAATTACCAGATTTATGGACTGGGGCAACTTTAGCCAGTTCCCAATCACTGGGGACCTCACCTCTATGCAGACTAGCATTGAAAATAATAAAGATATATTTCGCGCACCATTCCGTGTACCTGTAAAGAAACGTATTCGGAATGTCATCTGGCCCAGATTATTTCTTTATATTCAGGTGAACAAGAGCGGAGAAAATGCCTGCTTCACTTATAGTAAGATCGGGTACATGAAGATTGCTTGATCTGAAATCAGTTTTCCGGTCATCACCTACCAGAAACACAGAAGAGAAATAGTCGTTAAACGTTGTAGCTATTTTTTGGTTATCACTAACGTCCACACCATTTATTGTCAGTTTGTTTACTGAGTCTTTTTTTCTGTTAGGTGAGCCCAGAATTATCGCGGGTCATTAACCAGAAATTTGTACAGTTTAACATTAAAGCATTGAAATTTTGATACCTTCATTTTATTTATTAAGTCTATGCGAAGTGATGCCAGAGTACTGTGTCCGACGTTTGACATATTGTGGGGAAAGCGTTTTATACGACGCTTTAAATGAAGTATTTCACGTGTAATCCAAGGTCTCTGGCTGTGAATTTTTTTTATTCCTCAGCGGGACGTACCGATGTATACACCTGTGCACCGTATTTTTAAAATCCAACCACAAGTCATTTGGACTCGTGTCGCTGTCAATGTGCGCAGCAGAAAATGTGTCGTACTCTTGTTCAAGAAGATCTAGAATACTTTCATCCTCAGCTTTATTAAATTCATAAAATTGTTTCGTTGTTCTGCGTGTAATTGGACGTGCCATTTTGGTTCTGAAGAGCACTAGACCGTGGTTGAATATACAAGGCATAATATCTACTTTAAACCCTAGCCGTTCAATAACATCTGATACGAACACAAGATCCAAAAGCGAACTCGTGGTCGCAGTTACCCGTGAAGGTTCCACCACGAAGTGCTTGAAATTAAATGAAAAAGCAATATTAAGTAGCTGATCAGAATGCCGGTATGAAGACGAGACGCTCAACGATTCCCAGTTTGTCTTTGGCAAGTTAAAATCACCGCACAAAATGTCATGCGCGTATCGCTTTTTGTGATCATGCAGAAGATCATGCAGTGTATTAGGTATACTAAAATGTGAATTTGGTGGCCTGTCAACGGCGCCAACGAGAATGCTGTGTTTGGAAGTATGAAGCAGAAGCCAGACCATTTCTGCACTACTGTCATGTGGTATAAGTGTATAATCCGCTCCTTTCTTTATCACAATGGCTACGCCACCACCTCTGGAGTTGCGGTCGTGGCGGACAATTTCGTGTGAAGCAGGTATCACGTCTTTATAGGGGATGTTATCATGCATCCAGGTTTCAGTGAGCACTGCAACGTCTGGCTTGTACGTAAAAAGAAGACTTTCTAGTTCCTCAGTTTTATTCAGAATGCTGCGAGCATTAATATTAAAAACACGAAATTCCTTTTTAACTGTATCAGTGCGGCTTTCTTTTCGATTTACACGACCATCTTTCTTTCTGTAGTTGTATTGAGGCTGTCATCTTGAAACAAGTGGAACTTATTTATCTTGCGCTTCATCCCAACAGAACAGCTTACCATTTATTTTGATTTTATCGAACGACTGCATGACATTGTCTCCCTTGGTTCTTTTTTCTGCAGCAGCAAATTATAGTTTTTTCCGGATTGATTGTACCCGCTGTGAGAACTCCTCCGATATACTATATTCTGTGCCTTTAGCTTCCTGCAATTCATGAGAATGTTAGCCTCGTTTCTTCCATCCACAAGCTTAGAAATGACAGGTCGGCACTTGTCTTCAGCCGGGCGACCGATTCTATGAATACGCTCAATAGCCACATTTGGAACCTTCAGTGTGTCGGCCAGAATGGTTTCAAAAACGATCTTTTCAAGGCTGTGATGGTTTTCTTCTTTATCTTCTTTTATGCCATACACAATCAAGTTGTTTTTTCTACTTCTATTCTCCAAATCATCCACCTTCACAGCAAGTTTCTCGACAGTTGACTGAAGTTCATCTACTTTACATGTGTAATAAGTCACTGTGGCCCAAATCTTATCACTTTTGTGATCAATTGAAGACAGCTTATTACAGGTATCGGTCAGCTTCCTGTTAGTGTCTTTCAAAGTTTGAGTTCACGAACGTCCTCAATTAATGTTAAAAGTATGTCCTCAGTAGATGGTCCCGGATTCATCTCTACATCACCGCAAGAGCAGCAGGTTCACAAAGCAATGGTAAATCATAGTAAGCACATCACTCAAAGACCGTGGGCACGGCAGAAGCAAAAGGCAGACAATGTTACTGCGATAGAGGTACACAAGACGATCGTCTCTCACCTGGACGAAAAACAGGAAATGATTCGTGAGCGACATTGTCGTTATGCCTCCGCCACGCCCACTGGCCGGAATCCGTAAAGTCGTCGCTCTTTTACACTGCCAGGACGGTGACGTAACCGAGGTCGGCAAGGAATGTCCGGCAGGTGGTGATGCCCAAGTGCGCATGCTCAGGAGCATGTCATTGATGTCACATTTTTGAGGACTGGTAGGCTTGACCATGCAGTAATCCTTCTCCGCTGTCGCAGAAAGGCTGCAGCTTGCCTCGGCGGTTGAAGGTGTCGAGGAGGTGAAAAGCACGGCCTGGACAAAAAACAGGAAAGGATTCGTGAGCGACATGGTCGTTATGCCTCCGCCGCGCCCACTGGCCGGGATCCGTGAAATGGTCGCTCTTTTACACTGCCAGGACGGTGACGTAACCGATGTCGGCAAGGAATGTCCAACAGGTGGTGATGCCCAAGTGTGCATGCCCAGGAACATGTCATTGATGTCGCATTTTTGAGGACGGGTAGGCTTGACCATGCAGTAATCCTTCTCCGCTGTCGCAAAAAGGCTGCAGCTTGCCTCGGCGGTTGAAGGTGTCGAGCAGGTGAAAAGCACGGCCTGGACGAAAAACAGGAAAGGAGTAGTGAGCGACATTGTCGCTATGCCTCCGCCGCGCCCACTTCCGGAGATTATTCTCTTGAGGAATTGCAAAGTAAACTCTTTAGTTCAAGTATATATCTCCGAAAGTAAAAGAACCCATAGTTGACGAAGTGAAAGTTGGCAACAAAGCGCAACAAAAGACAACACATGAGCATTCATTTCATCCTGCACCAACCCGCCCAACAGGCCATCGTTCTGAACCAACACTTCCAGAGGGCCTTGTCTGTTGAGTACCAACTTGTACCACTCTCCTTTGAATTCACATATACTTGCCACGAACTAAACACCTAAATATTGCAATCTGGTGGTCGATAATGCGTCATAAATGTTTGTTACCTTGATTGGTGCTCATTCAACCTCTGTTGTTACCTCTCTGCCACTTATGACACGTGTTGTCTGTAAGCGAAGCCTTGACCCAACTACCTAGGAGAAACCCTTGGACCGATGCTTAAATGAGTGAGAAACGCAATTTCAAGCCAATGAAACCACTTCATGAAAACTTTCTCGTAAAACGATATTCAGGTGCTGTACTTGGATAATGGCAACTCTAATGATGTAAGTTCTTTCCAGTTTAACGACGTTCTAATGAAAGCACTAGTGCTTTTTTTATGACGGTGATTGAAGTGCACGCTGTTGAACTTCAGTCCGGTCAGTAAGCCGCTGCCGCCAAAAGGAAACGTCTTGGCCTCCCGAATGACGCAAGCAACCAGGCCACCATGGTGTACTCGGCCACCAGTGATGACTCTTCGGCTGACGACGGCTTTATCAAAGTCGTAAGCAAGAAGGCCAAACGGACACTGCGCAAAGGTGAGGACTCGTCGTCGTCAAGTACGTTCACGATTACTAGGGAGCGAGGATCATCGGCACATACTGTCCTATTTGTGCCAGGGACACCCACCGACAATCTCAACCACATCAATAGGCAAGCAACGTCTGCGTTCCTGGAGGCTCGCTTCCAGGGAGCAATTAAAGATGTGAGGGTGAATTGTTTCAGGAATGTCGTCGCCATTGATGTCATGGACCGGGACGCGCTTGAGAGTTTGAGCAACATCAGAACGCTAGGCAGCATCAGCGTTCGTTCCCCTATCCTTCTAGACTGTGGCACTGCGGCAGGCGTCATGTACGACGTCGACGTAGCCATCCGCGACTCTGATCTGCCCATTTTAATTCAACCAGCTACCGATGGTGTAGCCATACTGCAAGCTCAGCACCTTGGGAGGACAAAGTGAATCATCTTGACCTTCCAAGGGGACTGCATTCCAACGTACGTGAAGGTTGGGCACTTTCAGCATGCAGTTAGGCTTTTCGTACCGAAGCCTCTCCAGTGCCCGAAATGCATGAAGATAGGACACCTGAGTAGTGTGTGCAATTTCGCCATTGTGTGCCCGCGGTGTACTTAGCCACACAGCTGCGATTCTTGCCGGGCAACAGTCCTTACGTGTGCCAATTGCCGCGGCCCTCATGACCTCATGACGCTGCCTCAAAAGATTGTCCTCACCTGAAAAGAGAAAGGGCGATACTCAAACAAATGACAAGACACAATTCCACACACAGAGAAGCTGCCACTAAGGTGTGACGACGTCGTCGCCCTCGACACAGACCTTCTAAAAGTGTAGCGAGCATTGGAAAGGATCGCACAAGAATTTCCGCAACTTGTCCTCCCCCTCTGCGTACTACTTTAAGGATTGGGAGCAACATGACTGGCGAGGCACAGATGGTTGTCGCAGACGGGCCTTGGCCATCCCTGCCGGAGCTACACACACCCGCAGTGACCAAGCAGGTATTGCGTACGCAGAGTCCCGAGCCCTGTGCTAATCAAGCACAAGTCACAACTCCGGTCCAAGACCGGGACCGCCAAGTGTCACAAAATTCGGCGCATATTAGAACGAAAGGGCACAGCGCGTAAGCAGTCGCGCCCGCGCGCGGTAAAATAAAGAAAAACAGCGGGGAAGGAACCCTGGAGAGCGCGTAACGTTGCGTGTGCTGCTGCCCTTTCCATTCACCTCGCCGGCGCGGCGCCAAAGTAAACATAACCTTGCGCGGCGTCGATTTCTCTAGAATGTCTGGGTAGTTTCTACTCGGTGTCAACGGAGAGGGCGTGACCTTGTCCGCGCTAAAGTGATACTCTCTCCCCTTCGCTCTTGCACCGATGACTTCACGTGGCGAGAATGAGCCAGATTTTTCTGGAGGGCGGTTTCCGCGCTCGACCATTGGGGTCGCGCGCCCGACGCGAGAAGGAGAAGGAGTTTGTGCAGTTCATACTTTGTGTATGTGCGAGCCTGCCTTGGCGCGAAGAACAAACAGACGCGGGCTGTGCCTATAAATGAGCGGCTATAACCGCTGTCTGTGAGCCCGAGCCGCCGTTTAAGTTTCCAAGCGCGCCCGCTCGACTCCCGGGAGAATATACTCGCCCAGCCACGGACCAGCGAGGCAGCGAGCGCCAGTCTGCGGATCGGCCCCGTCGTGCTCCTCAGGTCGTCGGACTGTCATAGTGCCCGGTGAACAGATTGTGTTTTGTTTGATTGTCTCTCTCTGTGTTAGTGCACTTTAGGTGCAAAGATTTTGTTGAATTGTTATTGTTACATTGCACGAGTTGCATTGTATTGTTAAATAACTTCGTATCTGCTCGTACGAGTGATTGTGAAATCCTCTGTATCGTCTCTTTGCTGTATAAACTTTGTTTTGTTTTGTGAACCTTTGGCTCCGACCCATTCTCTGGCTTGCGAACGGCGAAAGCTGGGCACCAAACGACCAACCCCCTTGTCATTTGGTACCTGGTCTCCGGCTGAGCTTGCCACGCTGAGTCGAGGGCAGCTCCTTTGTCACCGAGACCGCTACCCCCAGACGCCCTAAGGCTGTCTGGGAGCGCATGCTAAAGTGCGCGAAGTGGTGACACCAAGTTACTTGGCCATCGCTCCCGAAGCACCCAGCACCCACTCCAGCCCCGCGCACCAAGTGTCTTGAGCCTACTGCTGGTCGGGTAGTAGGTCAGAAACCAGACCAGGTCGCAGATGAGCAAGTGATTGCAATGCTGAAGGCAATCGTGATGCCATGCGTGTGCTGCTTTCCAGCATGCACATACAAGCTGCACATAATGCACTGCAGATCCTGGATTTGTTGAATCCAGTGCTTGCAGCTGTCCAATAGCTGGCACTACGCATCCTCCAGCCTTATCCTTCTGAGAAGTCCGATGCTTACGTTGTCATCACCATTATCAGCCTCAACGGCAAGCAGCCTTTCTTGACACTGAAACGTCTGCGCTGCCTTGTGATGGAGGGCCCTCGATCTGTTCCACTCAGGTCGCAGCAGTCGGCAGTCCTCAAGGTGTGCAGGCTACAGCGCGCGGCGGCCTGTGACTTACAGTGCTTGTGTCATTGCATGTTGTGCTCGCTACGGACCGCATTTTTTCTACTTCTTATTCTTTTACGCCCCCTCATCCCTCTCTCCCAGTGCAGGGTAGCCAACCGGAACATTTTACTGGTTAACCTTCCTGCCTTTCCTCTACCACTTCTCTCTCTCTCTCTAATGACGTGCCGTCTTATGGCAGATATTCGACGTAGTATTTGGTGTCTTGATTTGCTCTGGCAACATTCTATCTTGTACGCATGTCCAGCCAAGAAATACTCATATTTAATTTGGTGGCGAAAGATTTAGACGACAAATCTGCATGAAAATTAATGTCAGAACTAAGAGGACAGTGGTAGGGAGAGACACATTATTGTTTAGTAATGGCTCTCCAATAGTAAAAGAATGAAATCGCTTGATAAAAATGAGGCGTGAAGTAATATTCTATGCAGTGTTTAGTGTTCTACGATTTACAAAAATTTCTATCCAGGCGCATATGATATAAGGGTGTTTCAACTTGGTTCCTACATCAACCTATGATACCATTGCCGAAACAGCTTGAGTGGGAGTTCAGATAAACAGATTAGAAGAAGAGATTGGCGTGATGGCACACGACCAGGGGCATTTGTAATTACAGTACCCCGCATGGTAAATAACTATACAGTTAAACCAAATGAGTTCTTAAACGAAGTTTAAATTTAACTTCTACTATTGCCGCTGCCTACTACAGACGCTCTCAGCAGTGACAATGAAGTAAAAGCATGCTTGACGCAGCAACCTAAATAAATATCGTAGTTAGAACTTTTGAAAGCACTGCGGGATGTGAAGGCATCAACGGGCAACAAAATTAAAAAGTTACTATTGCCCAACTGAGTCTTGTTGTTTGGTTAGCAGTCATAAATATACGTGGAGCGGTACAAAAAGGTGCTTGTGACATGTATACTGGGAGATTCACGTGCAGTAAACCATACAAGCATGTCTGATTTCATGCGGGGTTCTCTATTGCACTCACTTCGCACGAACTCTAAGCTCGAGGATCAAGTGCCGTGTTGCACGAATGCGCTGAAACAGAATTAATCTCTCCCTCCACCTCGCGGCGGATTCCAAGACATGCTTGGCTCCGCCAGTCCAAAAAAAGAACTGGAATCTAATTGTTTTGTTTAATGCATCGTTCAACGTCGTAAGTCAGCCACATGCTCTGCGATAACGTCTCTGCCGCGGTTTGGGAATGTGTCTTTGCTTTAGTTCAGTCAGATAGCGCTCATTAGATTCCAGCTGTCATTCGTACCCGGATTGATAGCGATTAGCAGAATTCCTCAGAGAACAATGAAAACTATCTAACATGTATTCACCGTTAAGAAGATTGTGATCACTGACGAACTGCGAAACATGCACTGCCATTTCTTCAGGGTGCCTTGACAAGACAATGTCTAGAACCGATTTGCCTCGTGTCGATGTCGAAAGAATCTGGCTAACAGAACTGAGGAAGCAAACAAAGCAATTCTTTAAATTCCTTTTCCTTAAACCGCCTTCTGGTGCACACTTCCGCAAGTTCATACTTTTATCGTTAAAGTGACAACCAAGGATAGTGGCTGAAGTCGAATATTTATCGTATATAAAGCTGAGTTATCGGCTCAGGTATTTGACAAATTCACCACGCGAATCTAGCAAACGGCAACAAATGACAACGATGAAGGCGACATTGTTTTCCCGGAAATAAAAATACCACTAGCACTCCCCTGTGCAAGGTGCATATGTTCTTCCTGAATGGGGAAAAATTACAAAAGATACAGAGTTCTTCATTGTCGATGTTAGGATGCAACCGCTTGTAAGGCGAAAGCCTCGCTTGGCTCATGAGTGGCGTGGAACGAAGTTATAGACGGAAGTTGTCTGCACGAACTGTCAGTCATGAGTTGAGTGGTAAATGAAATAAAAATGTTAAAGTTGATTAAGCAACGGTTCTTAAGGAGCATATATGTAATGGAGTAGAAAAATAGTTCATAAAAATAAAAGTAAATGAACCTAAACAAGAGAAAAATAAAAATTGAAAACGAAAAAGGAGAAATAAAAAACCGTAAATTGAGGCAGAAAAAGAGCACAGGAAACGGCGTTCGCCTTTGCGCTCATAAGCAATTAAGTGCAATCCTGCAAATATTTTGCTCTATATCTGCCTCCCCACATTCAGTGAATGCGGTAAGGCGAACCTCCTTGCAAACAAAGAAACAAAAATTATGCACGATGAACGAATGTTTTTCACCTGTACCATGTTTCTGGTGTTAATTCTGCCTATATAGTGGCCGCATTGTGCCCTGCAAGGGGAACAACTCGCACACTTGACACTTCGAACGCATTGATCGTTTTATTGAAAACATATTAAACAGTATATTGCACTTATTACCTCCGGACTGGCACTGAGGGCATTCAAAATCTGTGAGTTTTTTCCTAATGAGTTGAAATCTCGGCGACAAGTCCTAAATCTAGACATAAGTCGAGTACAGTTCCTTAATTTAAAGAACTTTTGTGTAGTATTGGTCTTATTCTCAAATTTCACGAACTATACAACAACAGGGCTGTCATAGTGCCTTTTTGCTGTCTTACTTGAATAGCGCATTAGATTTCACCTGTTTAATGATCAAGGTTCTTCGCCAAACTTCACGCCTTTTCATTTCTCTGGTCCTTGTTCACGGATGCCCAGAGAGATGCACGTGATTCATGAAGTGTGGCATTAACACTCGTCACGTTTTTGTGCAAGTTGCCCATAAACTAGAACTTATCTTCTAGTTTGGAAAGAAGCCTTTTGATATCTGGTTCTCTGCTGTTATTAACTTCCACATTACTTGAAATTTTTTTTTTAAATTTCCATACGAAAGTGCTAGTTTTTAACACCAGAAATTTAGGTGTCAATCTTGTCAGGAACTGGGTTCGTTTCGATGTCGCCAGCACATATAGGCAGGTGCTCCACACTGGAAAGGGCTTCAATGAATCGGCCTACCCGTCATCAGCATCCAAAAATGCACTTGGTACTAGTAAAAAAATTAAACGAATCTTGTTCGACTTCCAAAGTATAACAAAACAACCGATTTTGGCAATATTGGTGGACAAGGCAATGCTCACTCTGCACCCAAAACAATACTTGAGATTTAAACCCAATGGAGAGGATTAACAATAAAACCCAATTTTACACCCTGTGCACTGATCTACAGAACATGACACCTTTCGTGAAAATGTGGTATTGGGCCAGAAATGCCATTCGATTCTGAGCTGCGTTCATTCACCCTCATAATAACCACCTTCTTCCACAGTAGCCTCCTCTGGAATTCTCCCGTGGCATTCACCCTCCGGTTTCGCAGTCCTTCGCTATAGCATCCCAAGCTCCTAGGCCGCCCATCGCCTTCCACCCTCGGTTCGTGTTCCGACTCGACCTTTTCTCTTCCTCATCTCTCTAGAAAGTAGAGACGGGGATTCGCTCTGTAAATAGTGCCGTCTGCCACGATCAGTAGGAAGCGGCATCTGGTAATGCGAATGATGAGCGCTAGCTACGGGGAGACAATTACGTTCAAAACCCTTTAGTTCATGATAGATACCACTCATTCTGACTGCTGCGGTCTTCATTCAAGTTCGGCGCCCATGGCACATCCGATTTCTTTCGAAGTCAGTGCGCCGGAACTTAATATCACAGTAATGAACTAGGATCTGAAGAAGTTCCGAACATCTTCTCTAGACGCACTCTGCCCCTTCGTACCACGAAGGCTCCATACGGATGTCTGGTCACGTGTCCATTTCCCGGGAGCGCTTGATATCGAATCCCGCGCCTTCCTGCTGACTCGATAGTGAATAAGGAAGTCGTAGCCTAAGTGGGCACTCCTTCGCCAAGAGTTGGGCCACTCTTTTCTGCTTTGCATACCCAATATTTCGATTTTTCTAGCGTTTTACACTCTTCTAAACCGAGCTGCGGCGCTTCGGGGCCGTTCCTTAATGTCTGTTTTCTTTACAACAGGGTCGCGGTGAGGGATACAGCGTGCGGGCAACCGTTCCCAGCGGTCGCAGCAGAAATATCTGGACTGCAAAAATACCGCGCCTTCCAAATAACCGTAGTCCTAACAGCTACTGGTCTGAAAATTTGTCTGGATTAAATATAAAGCTTGGGAAGCGAAACATGGTTCTCGAGCTTGTTCACCCTCTACAATAACCGGTCGAAGTGAGGAGCGTCAACTTTATATGTCAACTTCACCGGTTGCAAATGGTGTCAAATGAGTCCCTTCTCGATAGATATTTAGAGCCAACCAAACGCCTTCACACGTTACGTACAGTGTTGCTAGATTCTGTTCTTAAACCACCTTCAGGCCCTTACGTCTTAAGACAAAAGACCATCCATTCATGCTATTGTACGCCCCCCTTAGGCCATTGCTGAAATCCACCAGCAGGCATGGGCTGATGGACTGAAATGACTACCGGCGACTGATTATAAATTGTTTTCGAGATTGTTCTCTCTACCTCACTCTCTTTCCGGCTGGGCACGCTATTTTGAAGGATTTTAATGCGCTAACACTAAGGCTTCGAAATTTCAAAAAACCTGTTTTCTGTTTGTCTGAGGCCAGCTGTATAGGTGCTCGTCCCTGGCTAGCCCGTCCTAGTCGACCGGCGTCGTAGGCTTAACCGGTGAGTGAGTTAATGACATCCACCCACCACCGATGGCATCCACAGTCAGCATGGCAACCCGGATATGGATACCATCCTGCATGACTCCCCGTAGTATGTGTTAAAGCCCTTATTAATTGTGTGCGTCCATTTGTGGCTCGACGTATGATGTCACCTTATGTCACGGCCAACCTGGGTTGCGTGAGCCAACGGGTGACTCTGTGTGGAAAAGCCGCCGGCCAGTTCCGGGGTGCATTTCTTGGCCCCTACACCAGTGCGATATGAAACCACTATATCTTTTCTACCTTAAATATCTCCAAAACTAAATCCCTAAACTGTTATCGCTGGCTCTCACGTTACATAGTAGAAACCGTCCTGCAACCTTTTTTTGTTTTTAAATATAGAATTTATTGCGTAGCGAACCATGACGACCATGCCTGATACCACCTAGGTCGCATGCACAGCGCGGGCCGTCATTGCAGACATTTTGTATTGTGTCGTGTTCTTGGTCATGCCGTCTTGTTCCGACGTAATTCTCGGGTGGGATTTGCTGTCAAAAAATAACGCCGTGATAGATTGCGCCCGAGGTGAGGCCGAATTTTGGGAATTCTGTGAGGAACTGGCCAGCGACCCCCATTTCGTGTGTCCGCAGAAGCTCAACGTCACTGAAGACGTCGACGTCGCTCCGGTGGTTTCAGCGCTTGTATCCCTCTCATGTCCTGCCACGCCAGCCGTCACCGTTTTATTTACGCCATCTTCCTTTGTCCACCGTAAAAACCTGCCGCTGCCGTCTGCTGTTCTCGATGTTAACGGAGGTCTGAGGAAGGTGTTATCTACAATCCGTCTCCCTGCAAGCTTACCCTGCTACGTGGCGAGTCTCCTGGTTCAGTTCAAACTGCCCACTTTCTCTCTGACCTGGATGCCCCCGTGACCTCCCGCATTTCCAACATCAACGCTCTTCATTCCGATTCGGAGCCTGATCCGTTGCCCGACGCCTTCTTTCAAGCCGCCATCGACGACGCTCTTCTTTCCGCCCACCGGACGCAGGCAGCTCTCTGCCATTCTCCACACGTTTCGCTCCGCTTTCGACGTCGCCCACACTCCTCTAGGCTGGACTTCCACCGTCGCTCATCGCATTGAGACCGGATCTCACTCGCCTTTTCGACAGCGGCCATATCGTGTGTCCGCGGCAGAGCGCCGCGTGATTAGCGAACAAGTTGAGGACATGCTGCACCGTGGTGTCATCCGTTCGTCTCACTGCCCTTGGTCTTCGCAGGTGGCACTTGTAAAGAAGAAAGATAGTTCAATCCGACTTTGTGCCCATTACCGCCGCCTCAACAAAATTGCCCTCAAGGACAATCACCCTCTTGCCCGCATCGACGACGCTCTTGATTGCCTCTAAGGCGATGAGTACTTTTCGTCCGTTGACCTACGTTCTGGCTACTGGCAAGTACCGATGGCTGCACCTGACAGAGAAAAGATCGCATTCGTCAACCCCGATGGCCCCTACTAGTTCAACGTGATGCCGTTCGGTCTGTGCAGCGCACCCGCCATGTTTGAAAGGATGATGGATAACATCTTGCGGAAGTTCAACTGGCAGACCTGCCTCTGCTACTTGGACGACATTGTTGTCTTTTCCGCCAATTTCACCACGCACTTCGCACGCTTACGGCAGGTTTTGACTTGCCTGACTGACGCCGGCCTGCAGCTGAATCTCAAGAAGTGCCACTTCGGAGCTCGGAAATTGACCATCTTGGGGCACATCGTCTCCAAGGACGGCGTTCTCCCTGACTCGGCCAAGCTCCGTGCTGTGGCGCAATTTCCTAAACCTGTTTCGCTTAAGCAACTTCGAAGCTTCATAGGTTTGTGTTCCTATTTCCGGCGCTTCGTACGCAATTTCGCATCGATCATTGCGCCGCTGACGAAGCTACTTGGCGGCACCAATGACATGTCTGACTGGTCAGCCGAGTGCGAGGAAGCGTCCACTACCTTGCGCCATCTTTTGACTTCGCCATCAATACTCCGACACTATGACCCAGCAACACCTACCGAAGTCCATACTGATGCGAGTGTCATTGGCCTCGGAGCTTTCTTGCCCCAGCGAAAAGATAAGTTTGAAGAACACGTAGTGGCGCGTGCGAGTCGCGTGCCCACCAAAGCTGAATCCAACTATTCCGTCACAGAGAAGGAATGTTTAGCTATTGTATGGGCGCTAACGAAATTCCGGCGCTATCTGTACGGCCGCCGGTTTGACGTCGTCACGGACCATCATGCGCACTGCTGGTTATCGTCTATTAAAGATCTATCCGGTCGCCTCGCTCGTCGGGCTCTTCGCCTTCAAGAGTTTGACATCCCCGTTATCTACCGTTCCGGCCGTAAGCACATGGACGCCGATGCTTTGTCTCGGTCTCCCATTCCCAGCGACGCTGCCTGCCCCTCGGCGACAGATCCCGTGCTTTTGTCTCTTACCATCGCTGATATGCCTGCGTAGCAGCGGAAAGACCCGTGGCTTGATTCCCTCATAGACCCCGTGTCTTCATCACAAAACGTTGCGCCTTCTATAACTTTACGGCGTCAAGCTCCGCACATTGCCCTCCGGGACGGCCTTTTATACCACCGCAACTACATGCTTTATGGTTGGCGGTGGCTTCTCGCAATTCCCCGTCATTTACGATCTCAAATTTGCGCCTCTTACCACACCGACCCTCAGTGTGTGCACACTGGTGTGTTGAAAGCATTCAAAAGACTTTCTCAGCGTTACTATTGGCGCGGCATGTACGCCTATGTTCAAAAATACGTCCGATCTTGCATCTCCTGTCAGCGGCGGAAGACATCCGCTCCACGTGTGACGGGCCCATTGCAAGCACTCCCTCGCCCGGTGCGTCCTTTCGATTGCGTTGGCGTTGACCTTTACGGCCCGCTTCCCTGTACGGTCTCTGGGAACCGTTGAATAATCGTCGGCGTTGACCACCTCACTCGGTATGCCGAGACAGCCGCCCTTCCTTCTGCTATTGCCCGCGAAGTTGCTTTGTTCCTGCTGCATCATTTTGTTCTTCGCCACCATGCACCACGCGAGCTACTAAGTGACCGAGGCCGCGTCTTCCTTTCCTACGTCGTTGAAGCTCTGCTTACCGTATGTCGCATCGTACTTCGGACCACTACTATCTACCATCCTCAAACAAACGGGCTGACCGAGCGCTTCAATCGTACTCTAAGAGACAAGCTCACGATGTACGTCGAAGCAGATCAGACCAACTGGGACGCTGTCCATTCTTTCGTGACCATTGGGTTAACCCCTTTCTTCCTGCTATATGGGCGTGAGCCGTCGTCCACGATGGATACCATCTTACCATATACTAATGTCGCCTCCAAGTGGATGCCCCTCTCCAAAGTCGCAAAACATGCAGGGGAATGGCGCCAGTTGGCGAGCTCTTTTACCTCGAAGTCCCAAGGCCGCCAAAAGCATCGCCACGATAACAATAACAGGCAACACGTTTTTCCGATAGGATCCCTAGTTTGGCTCCGGGTTCCAGGGACACCACCAGGATTGTCGTCAAAATTTCCTGCAGAATACCATGGCCCTTATCAAGTCGTCCAGCAAACGTCGCCTGTGAATTACATCGTGGAGCCGCTCAACCCCTCTTCGGACTTGCGCCATCGCGGACAAGAAACCGTCCACGACTGCCGCCTGAAGACCTAGTACAACCCGCTCCTCTTGCCTTCGCCATAGGTCGCCAGGGTGGCTCCTCTTCGTTCCTGGGGCAGTTGTAGCGAACCATGACAGCCGCGCCTGATGCCACCTAGGCAGGTAACTGACGAAGCTCCGTTGAAGACGAATCGCCAATGAAAGATGAAGCGTCACGCGCTGCACGAACTCGCTTCGGTTCGACTGGCCGTCTTCTGCGCTGCCCGCCGTTGTGCTCGCTGTTTTTTGTCGCCCGCCGTGAACTGTATCGCTTGTTTTATTAGTGCACAAACCTCCTTTCACTTACAGTTAGTAAGTGATCTACGTACATGACATATGTACAAATCATCAGGGAAATAGTTGCAAATCAACAGAATGCGTAAATATACGACACACCTAAGCATCCCGGCACTGGAAAAAAGGCAATGAAGAGCACAGCACTCAGAGCACCAATCACCCCTCGTGTGTGACAGCCAAGCTCTCGCGCTGTGCATGGCATGTGGAGATCTTCATCAACTTCCATTCGTGTGCAATAGATCCAGAACGCACCGCTATCACACTCCCTTTAAACACATTCACTGTGCGGTGGATCACCGACACGTCACCTCAATTATCAATACAATGTGGCGCTGAATGCCGGTTCACCTCATAAATCTATGAGTCCGACTTTATTGAGGTGCGAATATCAGAACCTCACCATAAAATATATCTCAGGGCTTCATCGTGGGAACCAGTATTTGTGCACGCACAGCATAAAAAAATTATGTGTATTAACCCAGCTATTAACGTCATCTAAATATACCAGACAGATTTGCCACTTCAGGCCTGCCAGCGCTGTATCTATTACTCGCTGAAACGTCGCTGGTGCGGAACAGAGACCAAATGACATCACCTTGAACTCAAACAGCCCATCCGGAGTTATGAATGCTGTCTTCTCGCGATCTCTTTCGTCGACCTCAATTTGCCAGTAGCCGCTCTTGAGGTCCATCGATGAGAAATATTTGGCGTTGCAGAGGCGGTCCAGTCTGTTGTCGATGCGGGGAAGGGGGTAGACGTCCGTCTTTGTTATGTTGTTCAAGCAGCGGTGATCCACGCAGAATCGAAGTGAGCCGTCTTTCTTTCTTACTAGAACAACCGGTGCCGCCCAAGGCTGGATGACGTCGTCGCGAAGCATTTCTTCGACTTGGTCCCGGATGGCTTGTCGTTCTCGAGGTGACACACGGCAGGGGCTTTGACGGAGAGGTCGGACGTGTTGATCCGTTATAATGCGATGCTTGGCAATTTGCGTCTGTCGCACCTTCGGCGATGTCGAAAAACACTCACTGTAGCTTTGAAGCAGAATGCGGATCTGGTCTTGTCTGTTCCGGTGCAGGACTGGGTTGATGTCGAAAGTGGGCGAGTCCTCTTGGTCAGGCCAATCTTCTGCGGAGGGGTCGCAGAGGGCGAAGGACTCTCGTACGTCACATATTTCGTCGAAAAAAGCAATCGTCGTTCCTCTGTTAATGTGCTGGTATTCTTCGCTGAAGTTAGTCAGCAGTACTTCGGCCTGGCCATTGCGGAAATGTGCGATGCCTCTTGCGATGCTGATTCCTTGGTCTAGAAGCAACTGCAGGTTCCCCTCGATGATGGCTTCAGCGTTAATGGCTTTCGTGGCGCCTACGGTCACGATAACGCTTGATCGGGGTGGGAAACTCGCTTCTTCCTCCAGGACACTCAGGGCAACGTGATTTTCCCCAGTTTACATCGAAGCGATGGCTTTTTCCGTCGAAAGCGTGATCTGCTTGGATCGGAGGTCGATGATCGCCTGTTGCTCATTAAGGAAATCCATACCCAAGATCACTTCGCGGGAGCATTGCGATAGCACAACAAAGGTGGCAGGATAGGTATGTCCTTTGACAGTCACTTGCGCTGTGCATCGTCCTGATGGCGTAATGAGGTGGCTCCCTGCGGTGCGAATTTGTGGGCCGTCCCAAGCCATTGTGACTTTTCTCAGCTTCGCAGCGAATGTTCCATTCATCACCGAGTAATCGGCTCCTGTGTCGACTAGAGCGGTAACTTTCCGGCCGTCGATAGTCGCTTCTAAGTCAGAAGTCCTGGCTCTTGCATTGCACGTCGCTCTTGGCGTCGGGTCACGGCTTCGTCGCATATGCGGGTCGCGGGTGGGGCGTGTGGTCGAAGATCTGGGTGGCGGCGTCGTTTTGAAGGTAGTTTGCGTCGTGGTCGGGGTTCTCATTGTGTGCGGCGTCGGTGCAGCGAGTGCCGGTTCTTCATACGGCGTCGCGGGTGCAGGGTCTTCATGGGGCGTGGTCGGTGGAGGATCTTCGGCGTTTCGCTCTTGAGCAACCTCACCTCCAGAGGTAGCTGGCTTTAGTTTACCATACGGGGGCTGGGAGAGCTTCCTCGTACCGCGGCTGCGTAGCTGCGGCGTGGTGACGCAAAGCGCGAGGTTGACGGCGATGGTGAGCGCGAAAAGCGGTTCGGCTTTATCCCTTCCCTTACGGCGCGGTTCAGGTGTCCAAAGATATATGAGACAGATACTGCGCCATTTCCTTTCCCCAAAAAAAAACCAATTATTATTATTATTATTACTCTTCTCGACGCAGGTACTCGTCGATTTCCTGCGGACGTTGCCCGAAGCGTGGTTGTGGGGCGTTAATGGCAAATCCTCGAAGACCGATACGTCGGTACGGGCAGTGACGAAGCATATGGCCGGCCTCACCGCAATGGGAGCAAAACGACCGGTTGTCGGAAGTCCTCCAGGCGTCGCATTTCCTGGGGCTTGAGCGTCGGTCATAGGCTGGGCGGGCGGGGGCTGGGAGGCGGCGTTGTGGAACAAGTGGCTCATCTCGGGGAGGACGGGGGGGTTGTCGTTGGGGCTGGGCAGTCCTTACTGCAGCGGCGTAGGTCATGGCCTGGTGTTGTGGCCGTCGGGGTGCCAAGTGCCTGTTGCACTCCTTCCCGTACCACGTCCATCAGAGTCACTGCTTGTGGCTGTGGGGAGGATGGCAGTAATCGGCGTAGCTCCTCTCGGACGATTTCGCGGATAACTT
The DNA here is from genome assembly GCA_030143305.2 of Amblyomma americanum. Classification (NCBI taxonomy): domain Eukaryota; kingdom Metazoa; phylum Arthropoda; class Arachnida; order Ixodida; family Ixodidae; genus Amblyomma; species Amblyomma americanum. The sequence continues at coordinate 7,892 of JARKHS020003342.1, read as the reverse complement.
CCCACAAGCTGTCGCTGGTGGTGGTCGGCGTGTCCGAACGGATTGCACAGGCAGAGGAAGGACTATTGTACTGCCGAGATCGGATTTCGAGGGCCTTCTCAATCGTGCAGGCTTCTTGCATGAATTCCTCGACTGTTTTTGGCGGCTGGCGGACGAGGCTTGCAAAGAGTTGTTCTTTTACGCCGCGCATTAAAAACTGAACTTTCTTTTCCTCGGTCATCCCGGGGTCGGCGCGGCGAAATAGGCGCTTCATCTCCTCGACGTAACCGCGGACGGGCTCATTCGGAAGCTGGATCCTGGACTCGAGGAGTCGTTCGGCTCTTTCTTTCCTCACGACACTGGTGAATACCTTCAATAGCTCTCTCTTGAATAGCTCCCATGCCGTAAGGGACGACTCGTAGTTTTCGTACCACGTGCGTGCGGAGCCATCCAATGAGAAGAACACGTGTCCAATTTTTGCCGCATCATCCAACTTGTTGAATGACGCCACGCGCTCAAATTGATCCAACCATTCTTCAGGGTCTTCGCCTAGGGATGCATTGAAAGTTGGCGGCACCCGCGGCTGCTGCAGTATGATCGGTGTCGACATCTTCGGCGAGGTTGCGGTGCTCGTAGCCGCGTCTTTTCGCTGTCTTGTGAGGTCCGGCAGTTTCCCGAACTCAGGATCCTCTCCCTGGAGACGTCGGCTGGCTCGCTGAGCTGCTGGCCCGTTCTCGGGTGTGAAGCGCTCAGGGCTGGCTTCACGACTTGAAGGGGGCGTCCGGAACATGGAAGGTAACCCAGCACCTCCACCAGATGTCACGTAGTGGGGACGGCAGTCGAAGCATCGATGAAGACGGAAGAAAGGGTCTTCTAAAGAGAACTGTTTATTGGGCTGACTTGCACCCATAATGGACTGAATCACTCGGCGGCGGCGAAGCGACAAGCGTGCTCGGCGGTCGTCGAACAGAAGCCGGCCGCTGTCGGCCGTGCTCAATTTAAAGCTGATAGCGAACTTTCGAGATAGAGAGCGCAAAGTTACTAGAACATTCCGGAACAACATAGAATCAGCTCTGCCTGGCTGCGATCAATCGAGATAAATCTAGTCGCGTCTTGAGTAGCAAATAAAGCAATAAAGTGATGTGGTGGCAGATTTGAAAAACGAACACATTGCAAATATTCGCGGCAATATACAAAGCGAGAAGTGAGATTGACGTCTCCACTGACCCACAGATCCGGTTTTGCGCCTTTCATTTCGCGAAAATGAACGGAGTTTGCAAAGTTGTAAACGCCAATGAACTCTATGAATGCCGTCAGCTCACTTGTTTTGTTTGGTTTTTTTATCATTTTGCCGCCGTTTAGCAAGGCGTGCCTCTCGTGATTCTGGCTTTCCAGCCGCTTGTCTATCCTTGCACTTTTCTTATCTTCGCTGCTTTCGAGCAAACTCCCACGCTACCACTTCTGGGTCTTCTTCTCCTTCCATGGCGAAAGGTCAGACGATGGAGGCAGCGTGCGGCGGCGATGACGGCTGCGGTAGCAGCGACCACCTGCGATCCGCGTGACGTCACTCGGTTTCGTGCATGCGCAGCTTTGGCAAATCTGTAGTGTGGCTCACGCGAAGCCCGGTGTTGAGCCTAGCGAAGCTTTTCGCTTCAAAAATGATGGGACCCACTGGTGACGTAAAACGATGCGAACGTGTTAAAGTGCGTTAAGGGGGACCCACATGGAGCGTTTTTCTCGCGGAAAACTGGCGTCCAGCCCCCAGCGGCCGGACGCAGGCCGCCGGGCGGCCGTTCGCCCCCGATCAAGCCAGGCTAGATATGACCGCCCGGTGGTCAGCCGATGGCCGGAAGCAGCCAACGTGGGCTGTTAGTGCGGACCAATCAGGGCGCGACTGCGTCTGGCTTCCGCCCGCTTCTACAACATGGCCGCGCCTGCCGAAGCGGCCGCTCGCTTCACCATGAACTCGCCGTTGCCGCTACACTGTGCCTCACGTTCATGGCAAACAAAAGTCACATGGAGCTTCCACTTGGTCTGAAGATGCCCGCACCACAAAATTTTAGCGAAGCAACGCGCCACAGTTTCAGAATGCTTCTGGATATTTAAGGCTGCTAGGCTTAGCCACTACGCGTCGGGTGGCGTCAGGAAGCGCGGGAGGTTCAAAGAGGTTAACTATTTTGGTTCAGAAAGGGGTCACAAAGAATAATTCGTTCTCTTTGTCGTCATGGGATCGATACTAGCTTAATTTTAAATGCAAAGCTGTTCTTTTCAGCATTTTAATAAGCATATAGAGTCACGCCATTTCCAGTAATGCTGAAATACTGGCAGCTGCGGTCTGGCGGCAGCCGCCCGTTTTCCGCCGCTTGTGGTGCTGCACGGTGGCGGTGCGTCGGCGTTCCGCCGCGACGCTCAAAATCCGCAGCGCAAGTTCGCTCCATGTGGATCGCCCTTGAAGCGGCGTCCAAATTTTTATTGTGTGCTCTCACTAAGATCGAAAATAACAAATTTCGCCAGTCGTTACCTTTAGATTACATTATAACCTTAAACTTGAACCTAAAACAAAGTGAGAGATCACGCGCTTGCGCACATACTTCGCATTTGGCCAAGTAAGCTCAGTCGACTCTAGATTGTTTTGGCAGGTCACTCAGTTAACTTTTTGCACGGGAGGCGGGGCCCTGTTTTATTTCAATACTTTTCGAAATTCCCCAAGCTCTGGAATGTTGTTTCTTTAGTGTTCATATTTTCAGGAGAATTTTACGTGCTGCCAAGCAGGAAGTACACGCAGAAGAAAAACGAAGACCAGGAGGCGAGTTTTAAGAGGAAGAAGACTGTGCACTGTACGAACACCGCAGTTTTCATTCACGCTCTGTTCTGGTGGTTCATTTTTGTCATTTGGGCAGCTTCTTAGAGGCAGCGCACAAAATCCATCAGTATGAACAAAGAACTCGCCTCAATAGCTGTCTTGCTTCCTATTTTCTTCTGCTTTCAAACAGCAGCATAGGAAGAAAAAGTTCCGCGGCTGAGTGGTACCATCCTGAGCACCGCTGACTAGGCCATCCGAACGGCGTGATTTGGGCACACGGCAATCTACTCATAATCCCCTGTTTTAGATGCCGTGCATTGGAGTTGCACCGCGCCACATTTGTTGGCGTTGCCGCCACCTTCGTTTTTCAAGTCCACAGCTGCGATTGAATGCTAGGACGCCAATGGGTTGCGGAACAAATGCAGAGCTAACATATCTCGCCGTGCGATGTGCTCAAAAAACATTCACGATTTACCGCTCTGGCGGGCATCATTCGCTTTCCTCACCATTGTTATTGTCTTGCGCACTGCGCGCTCGCGTTGGGCACAGAGCTTGGTAATTTATCACTGTCGCTAACGGCTGGATCGCTCGGATGTTGTCGTCGTCTACTCTGTCGTAAACCGACAAAGCAGAATAAACTGCAGACTGTAAGAAATGATGTAGGCGTCATACTGCATATGGATTATTGTGTTCTGAAGCAACCAGCTGTTAAAACATGTAAAAATATGCATTGCTGTATTCAGACTATCTGCCCTAATCGCCGCCAGCAAACACTTGGCGCCAGCATAAGGATAATACGTTGAAAGAACTGCAAGAAGCCATGTACCGCGCCTCAAATTTGCTCAGTGAAAAAAAGTCACAAGGTGGTTACGACTATGCAATGCGAGATTGAGCGATAGCTGTTTAGGCGTTTAATTTTCGGGGCCCTACTGGAATGCATTTTTTTTCCTTTTTCTCTTCTTCTTGATTATAGTGAATGTTTTGGCGCGAGGGCATCAGCGGCCAAAGAGCACCACGTCACACGGTATTTTCGATTTATCAAGGTGGGGTCAAGGACCCATTTCCCAACCCTTTCGCCCTGAAAAAGCCTAGCACCAGGCCAGGGGAAGCTTAAGTTGTACCCATTGTATCACCGGTAGCTACCCGGCAGAACTGGGGATCGAACCCCGCTCCTCCCGCATGCGAGGCGGATCCACAAGAAACTAGGCAAACGTTCCAAGGAGGCGTAGGGGCCCTGCTGCGCTCGACTGAGGCAAAACCAGGTTTTAATATCATCAGCCTGCAAAGGTGGTTCGGAATTCAGTTCAGAGTTGTCAGGTTCAAACGGAGTTTTTACACTTCGATGAAGTTTAAACGAGTTCGCTTACGAGAGTTCAGATGGGAATGAATCTCAATCATCGAAGATAGTTCTTCACTAGTCCAACAGCAAACGTGACCTAGAGGGAACGTTTGTAGTCCACACCGATTTAAACACTAGAAGCACACGCAGCTCAACAGGTCGAACACTGAGGTAGTGTTAGCGGAGAAGCTTTTATTTTTGATGCATAGACGTGCAATGTCTCGAACTTCTGGGTGCTATTCTTCATTTCAGGAGAAAAGAATGCTTTTTTTTGTTTCGTTGTCCCTAACTTTGTCACATATAATGTGCAGACATGGCCATCATCACGAAGGTATCATCAGGCATGCTTTATTACGCATTCGTCCCTCCCGGACAGCCGTGATCGTGTAGTGGTTAGTACCTTGCGTTGTCTCCTCGTTAGCAGCCCTTGAGGTAGGAATAAGGTTGGGCTAGCCAAGAAAAAATTGAGAGCTTGAGAATGCCGGAGGGCAGAGGTGGTGAGATGAAGAGGAAAGGCACGACGCACGGTTTGAGGCTCAGTGAGTGTCACAAAGTTGGTTTCTCTGAGGTTACATAGCGCAGAATGAAGGCACAAGACAAGCGCTTTGGTATTCTGTCTTGTGGTTAGAATTGGCGTGCTTTGGAACCTCACGTGAAATACGTACTAGGCCAAACCATCCCCTTCTTGGTTGCTGTCACGGTCACAATAACGCGCGAAAGTTGTGGAGCCCTTCCCGGCGCCTTTTTTATGCGCGCATCCTCCTCCGTCGCTCGCACCTGCGAATGCCAGCTCAGAAATGGGTATTGGTTAGATTCTTTGAGACGTCAGGCAGCTACCATCACCGCTGCCAATAAGACGCGTTTCTCCGGCGGGTCAGGAAGCTCTCCCCCGGAGGAGCTGCCGGCGGAGGAGCGGCGACCTTCCGACGTGCAAAACTGACGAAAGGACAGGGAAAGGCGTGAAGACGCTGAAATTCAAAATTTAACTACAGTGCATTATAAGTTTTTCAAATGTTTTGACCAAGCGTATTAGAAAAAATCGTGTTGAAAAATATTATTGAAATGCCGTGCTTTAACATCCCACGAGTACCGCACCTTGAATAAAATGCCTTTCGGAACCTATTTAAGTTTCCCGTCCGAGCAGCAGCCGATTGCAGGAGACGCATGTATGACGACTGAGAGAAAACGGCGACGAGACACAAACAGACGCGTACAATTAATAAATGCTTTAAGACATCCTACATGGTGTCATTTAAGAAGAAACATACCCGAGCTGCCATGCTAAACGTGGGCGCCATCGGTGATGGGTGGATGTCATTAACGCGCCCAACGGTTACGCTGGCGACGCCCGTCGACTACGACGTGCTAACCAGGGACGAGCGCCTATCCAGCTGGCCTCAGACAACCATAAAACGAGTTTTTTGAAGTTTCGAAGCTCTAGTGTTAGCGCATTAAAATACTTAAAAATAACAGGACCAGTTATTCTGAACCCTGATGCCCTCCTGGCATGCTCTGCCCACCTGGCAGGACAGAGGCCATTCCCCACCACCTCCTCGCCCCCATCCGCAGTGTTGTCTGTCCTAAAATTCGCACAGTCTAAAGCTGTCATATACGCCACACGAAATGTAATTTTGTGTGAACACAGTTTTTTCTTATTATGGACAATATATTCTGCTCTCCAATTCCGGGTGAGTACTGCTCAATATGCGGACACGGGAGGGCAGGAGGAAGGGGGGATTAGACGCTGGGGGGGGGGGGAGGGAGAGTGCAGATGGGTTTCGTCAGTGTGTGAAGCCAGCCCAGTAATGTCCACGTGCACCATAAGGAGTCGAAGGGCTGGGAGGTGGTTGGGGCCAGGGAACAGACTGCGCTGTCCTGTGCCACTTGGTAGGGATGGGTGCACCTCTTCTGCAGTCGCCTGTGATTCGTTATTTAGAGGGTCGTGAGAACATCTGCGCCGCCTTTCATGCCCTCTGTTTACGGCGCAGTTCCTTTTAGCGGCTGCCAAGAGGAGTACCAGACTGACCTTACTCTTGCCTGTCGCAGGTTACCGTATGTCTGTACTCCATCTGCTGTTTCATGTGGCCTTTGTCGCCTACTCATAACCTCGGAGTGCGAAGCTTAGAGGAACCACGCGTCTCGACAAAGCTGAATCCGGACCCCGTGATCAATAGCTTGTGCCTAGTGCACCACAAAATCATTGGCACATATCGCCATTAAGAAAAATCGCTGAACTCTTACCACCGCTCATTGTGAGGATGAGGTAGGGCCGGCAAAGTCAGGTGAGAGCAAAGAGGGAGCGGACTACCACATTTTGCTAAGTGAGGGTGAGGGATGGCCAGGAAATTTTTGCAAAGTGAGGGTGATGGTGAGGCAGGGCCAATGGTTTGATGGTATGGGTGAGAGAGGAAAGGGTAACATAAGGGCACTTGCCGGTTTCTTATTATGAGTGAAGTGTTTGATGGATCGTAGCATTTAGAAAAATTTCATTTGTATGCGAAATCGCTAAGGACGTGTGGTGAAAAAGCGGCTTGAGTGGTACCAGAAGCTAAAGCCAGCTGTACGAGTTCTTCTTGTCTGACGCTTACGGTATCGCTTCTGTCCTTTGTGAGTTCTAATGATGTGTAATTTTTATTCGGGAATAAATTACTGCCCTGCCTTAATAAGCGCTGAATAAACCTTTCCCACGTCGCACTGCTCGAGAAAACAATTTCATCAGCCTTGAAAAGCTCTGTTTGAAACACACGCCTTGATGATTTCATGCAAAGGGTGCAAGTGCTCCGAACTCGTCTTGTTAAAATATCGCTGCATGAAGTGCGTTGTGCGGAGTAAATGTCAGCAGCTTCATTGTTGTGTCATGTCGCAACGGAGAAATTTCTAGCAAGTGCAGAATGCAAACTGTGCCCAGGCAAGCATCAGCCTGAAGGCACGTGTGCCCCGTGGAGCGCATACTCTTGGGTATGTGGTGGCGAAGAATTTTTGGATCATTCCAAGCCAAATGTCACAGACGTTGCGCTCTACCATCTCCATTTCTTCAAAAAATTGACGGAAACTTATACGAATGTCTGTAATCAAGGCCTGAAATATTTTTGCAGAAAAAAAATTTATTCATGAGCTGAGCGCAGTTTGAATGTTCAGAAAGGTCGAGAAACAATACACGGCTCCATCATTATAAAAATTCAAATTCTTAGAAAACACTTCACAAAATTTTTCACTGACATTTGCGCAGATTCTGGCTTTCGATATAATTCGGAGCATCTAGCTTTATATTGCACAAATATTTAAAAAAATCGAAAAATGTATGAAAATGCACCATAATTGATTTTTAGTATCGACCACTACTTGCTGTCGGAAATTCACAAAAAATGCCATTGTGTTTTTTCTAGATGTCTAGTACCTATAAAAAATGTTACAGGTCATGAAACTGCGTATATCGAAGAAAAAATAGTAAAGTTTCAAAACTGCGTTTTGAGCCAAGAACCCTAGTTAATATCACCCTGCGGTGGCCCTAATAAACATACAAACAATAGCGGGTTACGTAGAACAGTTCATTGCCATAAATTTGCGAAGGTTTTATCAAAGTATTTTTTGTTTAAAACAAGAACGAATTTTTGAAGTTTAGTTGTCGCGCCGCCTCTTAACGCCTCCTCACTGTGTCGTCTAGATCGCGCTGTACCACCCACAACGAATTATTGCCAACTCATCCAGCTGTCCATCCTTCTTCAATGTATCTCTACAAAACATTGTGAAAACATCATTGGACGTAGGAAA
>JARKHS020003341.1:0-146191 GCA_030143305.2 Amblyomma americanum | reverse complement strand
ATGGAGATGGTAGAGCGCAACGTCTGTGACATTTGGCTTGGAATGATCCAAAAATTCTTCGCCACCACATACCCAAGAGTATGCGCTCCACGGGGCACACGTGCCTTCAGGCTGATGCTTGCCTGGGCACAGTTTGCATTCTGCACTTGCTAGAAATTTCTCCGTTGCGACATGACACAACAATGAAGCTGCTGACATTTACTCCGCACAACGCACTTCATGCAGCGATATTTTAACAAGACGAGTTCGGAGCACTTGCACCCTTTGCATGAAATCATCAAGGCGTGTGATTCAAACAGAGCTTTTCAAGGCTGATGAAATTGTTTTCTCGAGCAGTGCGACGTGGGAAAGGTTTATTCAGCGCTTATTAAGGCAGGGCAGTAATTTATTCCCGAATAAAAATTACACATCATTAGAACTCACAAAGGACAGAAGCGATACCGTAAGCGTCAGACAAGAAGAACTCGTACAGCTGGCTTTAGCTTCTGGTACCACTCAAGCCGCTTTTTCACCACACGTCCTTAGCGATTTCGCATACAAATGAAATTTTTCTAAATGCTACGATCCATCAAACACTTCACTCATAATAAGAAACCGGCAAGTGCCCTTATGTTACCCTTTCCTCTCTCACCCATACCATCAAACCATTGGCCCTGCCTCACCATCACCCTCACTTTGCAAAAATTTCCTGGCCATCCCTCACCCTCACTTAGCAAAATGTGGTAGTCCGCTCCCTCTTTGCTCTCACCTGACTTTGCCGGCCCTACCTCATCCTCACAATGAGCGGTGGTAAGAGTTCAGCGATTTTTCTTAATGGCGATATGTGCCAATGATTTTGTGGTGCACTAGGCACAAGCTATTGATCACGGGGTCCGGATTCAGCTTTGTCGAGACGCGTGGTTCCTCTAAGCTTCGCACTCCGAGGTTATGAGTAGGCGACAAAGGCCACATGAAACAGCAGATGGAGTACAGACATACGGTAACCTGCGACAGGCAAGAGTAAGGTCAGTCTGGTACTCCTCTTGGCAGCCGCTAAAAGGAACTGCGCCGTAAACAGAGGGCATGAAAGGCGGCGCAGATGTTCTCACGACCCTCTAAATAACGAATCACAGGCGACTGCAGAAGAGGTGCACCCATCCCTACCAAGTGGCACAGGACAGCGCAGTCTGTTCCCTGGCCCCAACCACCTCCCAGCCCTTCGACTCCTTATGGTGCACGTGGACATTACTGGGCTGGCTTCACACACTGACGAAACCCATCTGCACTCTCCCTCCCCCCCCCCCCAGCGTCTAATCCCCCTTCCTCCTGCCCTCCCGTGTCCGCATATTGAGCAGTACTCACCCGGAATTGGAGAGCAGAATATATTGTCCATAATAAGAAAAAACTGTGTTCACACAAAATTACATTTCGTGTGGCGTATATGACAGCTTTAGACTGTGCGAATTTTAGGACAGACAACACTGCGGATGGGGGCGAGGAGGTGGTGGGGAATGGCCTCTGTCCTGCAGGTGGGCAGAGCATGCCAGGAGGGCATCAGGGTTCAGAATAACTGGTCCTGTTATTTTTAAGTATTTTAATGCGCTAACACTAGAGCTTCGAAACTTCAAAAAACTCGTTTTATGGTTGTCTGAGGCCAGCTGGATAAGCGCTCGTCCCTGGTTAGCACGTCGTAGTCGACGGGCGTCGCCAGCGTAACCGTTGGGCGCGTTAATGACATCCACCCATCACCGATGGCGCCCACGTTTAGCATGGCAGCTCGGGTATGTTTCTTCTTAAATGACACCATGTAGGATGTCTTAAAGCATTTATTAATTGTACGCGTCTGTTTGTGTCTCGTCGCCGTTTTCTCTCAGTCGTCATACATGCGTCTCCTGCAATCGGCTGCTGCTCGGACGGGAAACTTAAATAGGTTCCGAAAGGCATTTTATTTAAGGTGCGGTACTCGTGGGATGTTAAAGCACGGCATTTCAATAATATTTTTCAACACGATTTTTTCTAATACGCTTGGTAAAAACATTTGAAAAACTTATAATGCACTGTAGTTAAATTTTGAATTTCAGCGTCTTCACGCCTTTCCCTGTCCTTTCGTCAGTTTTGCACGTCGGAAGGTCGCCGCTCTTCCGCCGGCAGCTCCTCCGGGGGAGAGCTTCCTGACCCGCCGGAGAAACGCGTCTTATTGGCAGCGGTGATGGTAGCTGCCTGACGTCTCAAAGAATCTAACCAATACCCATTTCTGAGCTGGCATTCACAGGTGCGAGCGACGGAGGAGGATGCGCGCATAAAAAAGGCGCCGGGAAGGGCTCCACAACTTTCGCGCGTTATTGTGACCGTGACAGCAACCAAGAAGGGGATGGTTTGGCCTAGTACGTATTTCACGTGAGGTTCCAAAGCACGCCAATTCTAACCACAAGACAGAATACCAAAGCGCTTGTCTTGTGCCTTCATTCTGCGCTATGTAACCTCAGAGAAACCAACTTTGTGACACTCACTGAGCCTCAAACCGTGCGTCGTGCCTTTCCTCTTCATCTCACCACCTCTGCCCTCCGGCATTCTCAAGCTCTCAATTTTTTCTTGGCTAGCCCAACCTTATTCCTACCTCAAGGGCTGCTAACGAGGAGACAACGCAAGGTACTAACCACTACACGATCACGGCTGTCCGGGAGGGAGGAATGCGTAATAAAGCATGCCTGATGATACCTTCGTGATGATGGCCATGTCTGCACATTATATGTGACAAAGTTAGGGACAACGAAACAAAAAAAAAGCATTCTTTTCTCCTGAAATGAAGAATAGCACCCAGAAGTTCGAGACATTGCACGTCTATGCATCAAAAATAAAAGCTTCTCCGCTAACACTACCTCAGTGTCCGACCTGTTGAGCTGCGTGTGCTTCTAGTGTTTAAATCGGTGTGGACTACAAACGTTCCCTCTAGGTCACGTTTGCTGTTGGACTAGTGAAGAACTATCTTCGATGATTGAGATTCATTCCCATCTGAACTCTCGTAAGCGAACTCGATTAAACTTCATCGAAGTGTAAAAACTCCGTTTGAACCTGACAACTCTGAACTGAATTCCGAACCACCTTTGCAGGCTGATGATATTAAAACCTGGTTTTGCCTCAGTCGAGCGCAGCAGGGCCCCTACGCCTCCTTGGAACGTTTGCCTAGTTTCTTGTGGATCCGCCTCGCATGCGGGAGGAGCGGGGTTCGATCCCCAGTTCTGCCGGGTAGCTACCGGTGATACAATGGGTACAACTTAAGCTTCCCCTGGCCTGGTGCTAGGCTTTTTCAGGGCGAAAGGGTTGGGAAATGGGTCCTTGACCCCACCTTGATAAATCGAGAATACCGTGTGACGTGGTGCTCTTTGGCCGCTGATGCCCTCGCGCCAAAACATTCACTATAGTCAAGAAGAAGAGAAAAAGGAAAAAAAAATGCATTCCAGTAGGGCCCCGAAAATTAAACGCCTAAACAGCTATCGCTCAATCTCGCATTGCATAGTCGTAACCACCTTGTGACTTTTTTTCACTGAGCAAATTTGAGGCGCGGTACATGGCTTCTTGCAGTTCTTTCAACGTATTATCCTTATGCTGGCGCCAAGTGTTTGCTGGCGGCGATTAGGGCAGATAGTCTGAATACAGCAATGCATATTTTTACATGTTTTAACAGCTGGTTGCTTCAGAACACAATAATCCATATGCAGTATGACGCCTACATCATTTCTTACAGTCTGCAGTTTATTCTGCTTTGTCGGTTTACGACAGAGTAGACGACGACAACATCCGAGCGATCCAGCCGTTAGCGACAGTGATAAATTACCAAGCTCTGTGCCCAACGCGAGCGCGCAGTGCGCAAGACAATAACAATGGTGAGGAAAGCGAATGATGCCCGCCAGAGCGGTAAATCGTGAATGTTTTTTGAGCACATCGCACGGCGAGATATGTTAGCTCTGCATTTGTTCCGCAACCCATTGGCGTCCTAGCATTCAATCGCAGCTGTGGACTTGAAAAACGAAGGTGGCGGCAACGCCAACAAAAGTGGCGCGGTGCAACTCCAATGCACGGCATCTAAAACAGGGGATTATGAGTAGATTGCCGTGTGCCCAAATCACGCCGTTCGGATGGCCTAGTCAGCGGTGCTCAGGATGGTACCACTCAGCCGCGGAACTTTTTCTTCCTATGCTGCTGTTTGAAAGCAGAAGAAAATAGGAAGCAAGACAGCTATTGAGGCGAGTTCTTTGTTCATACTGATGGATTTTGTGCGCTGCCTCTAAGAAGCTGCCCAAATGACAAAAATGAACCACCAGAACAGAGCGTGAATGAAAACTGCGGTGTTCGTACAGTGCACAGTCTTCTTCCTCTTAAAACTCGCCTCCTGGTCTTCGTTTTTCTTCTGCGTGTACTTCCTGCTTGGCAGCACGTAAAATTCTCCTGAAAATATGAACACTAAAGAAACAACATTCCAGAGCTTGGGGAATTTCTAAAAGTATTGAAATAAAACAGGGCCCCGCCTCCCGTGCAAAAAGTTAACTGAGTGACCTGCCAAAACAATCTAGAGTCGACTGAGCTTACTTGGCCAAATGCGAAGTATGTGCGCAAGCGCGTGATCTCTCACTTTGTTTTAGGTTCAAGTTTAAGGTTATAATGTAATCTAAAGGTAACGACTGGCGAAATTTGTTATTTTCGATCTTAGTGAGAGCACACAATAAAAATTTGGACGCCGCTTCAAGGGCGATCCACATGGAGCGAACTTGCGCTGCGGATTTTGAGCGTCGCGGCGGAACGCCGACGCACCGCCACCGTGCAGCACCACAAGCGGCGGAAAACGGGCGGCTGCCGCCAGACCGCAGCTGCCAGTATTTCAGCATTACTGGAAATGGCGTGACTCTATATGCTTATTAAAATGCTGAAAAGAACAGCTTTGCATTTAAAATTAAGCTAGTATCGATCCCATGACGACAAAGAGAACGAATTATTCTTTGTGACCCCTTTCTGAACCAAAATAGTTGACCTCTTTGAACCTCCCGCGCTTCCTGACGCCACCCGACGCGTAGTGGCTAAGCCTAGCAGCCTTAAATATCCAGAAGCATTCTGAAACTGTGGCGCGTTGCTTCGCTAAAATTTTGTGGTGCGGGCATCTTCAGACCAAGTGGAAGCTCCATGTGACTTTTGTTTGCCATGAACGTGAGGCACAGTGTAGCGGCAACGGCGAGTTCATGGTGAAGCGAGCGGCCGCTTCGGCAGGCGCGGCCATGTTGTAGAAGCGGGCGGAAGCCAGACGCAGTCGCGCCCTGATTGGTCCGCACTAACAGCCCACGTTGGCTGCTTCCGGCCATCGGCTGACCACCGGGCGGTCATATCTAGCCTGGCTTGATCGGGGGCGAACGGCCGCCCGGTGGACTGCGTCCGGCCGCTGGGGGCTGGACGCCAGTTTGCCGCGAGAAAAACGCTCCATGTGGGTCCCCCTTAACGCACTTTAACACGTTCGCATCGTTTTACGTCACCAGTGGGTCCCATCATTTTTGAAGCGAAAAGCTTCGCTAGGCTCAACACCGGGCTTCGCGTGAGCCACACTACAGATTTGCCAAAGCTGCGCATGCACGAAACCGAGTGACGTCACGCGGATCGCAGGTGGTCGCTGCTACCGCAGCCGTCATCGCCGCCGCACGCTGCCTCCATCGTCTGACCTTTCGCCATGGAAGGAGAAGAAGACCCAGAAGTGGTAGCGTGGGAGTTTGCTCGAAAGCAGCGAAGATAAGAAAAGTGCAAGGATAGACAAGCGGCTGGAAAGCCAGAATCACGAGAGGCACGCCTTGCTAAACGGCGGCAAAATGATAAAAAAACCAAACAAAACAAGTGAGCTGACGGCATTCATAGAGTTCATTGGCGTTTACAACTTTGCAAACTCCGTTCATTTTCGCGAAATGAAAGGCGCAAAACCGGATCTGTGGGTCAGTGGAGACGTCAATCTCACTTCTCGCTTTGTATATTGCCGCGAATATTTGCAATGTGTTCGTTTTTCAAATCTGCCACCACATCACTTTATTGCTTTATTTGCTACTCAAGACGCGACTAGATTTATCTCGATTGATCGCAGCCAGGCAGAGCTGATTCTATGTTGTTCCGGAATGTTCTAGTAACTTTGCGCTCTCTATCTCGAAAGTTCGCTATCAGCTTTAAATTGAGCACGGCCGACAGCGGCCGGCTTCTGTTCGACGACCGCCGAGCACGCTTGTCGCTTCGCCGCCGCCGAGTGATTCAGTCCATTATGGGTGCAAGTCAGCCCAATAAACAGTTCTCTTTAGAAGACCCTTTCTTCCGTCTTCATCGATGCTTCGACTGCCGTCCCCACTACGTGACATCTGGTGGAGGTGCTGGGTTACCTTCCATGTTCCGGACGCCCCCTTCAAGTCGTGAAGCCAGCCCTGAGCGCTTCACACCCGAGAACGGGCCAGCAGCTCAGCGAGCCAGCCGACGTCTCCAGGGAGAGGATCCTGAGTTCGGGAAACTGCCGGACCTCACAAGACAGCGAAAAGACGCGGCTACGAGCACCGCAACCTCGCCGAAGATGTCGACACCGATCATACTGCAGCAGCCGCGGGTGCCGCCAACTTTCAATGGATCCCTAGGCGAAGACCCTGAAGAATGGTTGGATCAATTTGAGCGCGTGGCGTCATTCAACAAGTTGGATGATGCGGCAAAAATTGGACACGTGTTCTTCTCATTGGATGGCTCCGCACGCACGTGGTACGAAAACTACGAGTCGTCCCTTACGGCATGGGAGCTATTCAAGAGAGAGCTATTGAAGGTATTCACCAGTGTCGTGAGGAAAGAAAGAGCCGAACGACTCCTCGAGTCCAGGATCCAGCTTCCGAATGAGCCCGTCCGCGGTTACGTCGAGGAGATGAAGCGCCTATTTCGCCGCGCCGACCCCGGGATGACCGAGGAAAAGAAAGTTCAGTTTTTAATGCGCGGCGTAAAAGAACAACTCTTTGCAAGCCTCGTCCGCCAGCCGCCAAAAACAGTCGAGGAATTCATGCAAGAAGCCTGCACGATTGAGAAGGCCCTCGAAATCCGATCTCGGCAGTACAATAGTCCTTCCTCTGCCTGTGCAATCCGTTCGGACACGCCGACCACCACCAGCGACAGCTTGTGGGAAGTTATCCGCGAAATCGTCCGAGAGGAGCTACGCCGATTACTGCCATCCTCCCCACAGCCACAAGCAGTGACTCTGATGGACGTGGTACGGGAAGGAGTGCAACAGGCACTTGGCACCCCGACGGCCACAACACCAGGCCATGACCTACGCCGCTGCAGTAAGGACTGCCCAGCCCCAACGACAACCCCCCCGTCCTCCCCGAGATGAGCCACTTGTTCCACAACGCCGCCTCCCAGCCCCCGCCCGCCCAGCCTATGACCGACGCTCAAGCCCCAGGAAATGCGACGCCTGGAGGACTTCCGACAACCGGTCGTTTTGCTCCCATTGCGGTGAGGCCGGCCATATGCTTCGTCACTGCCCGTACCGACGTATCGGTCTTCGAGGATTTGCCATTAACGCCCCACAACCACGCTTCGGGCAACGTCCGCAGGAAATCGACGAGTACCTGCGTCGAGAAGAGTAATAATAATAATAATAATTGGTTTTTTTTTGGGGAAAGGAAATGGCGCAGTATCTGTCTCATATATCTTTGGACACCTGAACCGCGCCGTAAGGGAAGGGATAAAGCCGAACCGCTTTTCGCGCTCACCATCGCCGTCAACCTCGCGCTTTGCGTCACCACGCCGCAGCTACGCAGCCGCGGTACGAGGAAGCTCTCCCAGCCCCCGTATGGTAAACTAAAGCCAGCTACCTCTGGAGGTGAGGTTGCTCAAGAGCGAAACGCCGAAGATCCTCCACCGACCACGCCCCATGAAGACCCTGCACCCGCGACGCCGTATGAAGAACCGGCACTCGCTGCACCGACGCCGCACACAATGAGAACCCCGACCACGACGCAAACTACCTTCAAAACGACGCCGCCACCCAGATCTTCGACCACACGCCCCACCCGCGACCCGCATATGCGACGAAGCCGTGACCCGACGCCAAGAGCGACGTGCAATGCAAGAGCCAGGACTTCTGACTTAGAAGCGACTATCGACGGCCGGAAAGTTACCGCTCTAGTCGACACAGGAGCCGATTACTCGGTGATGAATGGAACATTCGCTGCGAAGCTGAGAAAAGTCACAATGGCTTGGGACGGCCCACAAATTCGCACCGCAGGGAGCCACCTCATTACGCCATCAGGACGATGCACAGCGCAAGTGACTGTCAAAGGACATACCTATCCTGCCACCTTTGTTGTGCTATCGCAATGCTCCCGCGAAGTGATCTTGGGTATGGATTTCCTTAATGAGCAACAGGCGATCATCGACCTCCGATCCAAGCAGATCACGCTTTCGACGGAAAAAGCCATCGCTTCGATGTAAACTGGGGAAAATCACGTTGCCCTGAGTGTCCTGGAGGAAGAAGCGAGTTTCCCACCCCGATCAAGCGTTATCGTGACCGTAGGCGCCACGAAAGCCATTAACGCTGAAGCCATCATCGAGGGGAACCTGCAGTTGCTTCTAGACCAAGGAATCAGCATCGCAAGAGGCATCGCACATTTCCGCAATGGCCAGGCCGAAGTACTGCTGACTAACTTCAGCGAAGAATACCAGCACATTAACAGAGGAACGACGATTGCTTTTTTCGACGAAATATGTGACGTACGAGAGTCCTTCGCCCTCTGCGACCCCTCCGCAGAAGATTGGCCTGACCAAGAGGACTCGCCCACTTTCGACATCAACCCAGTCCTGCACCGGAACAGACAAGACCAGATCCGCATTCTGCTTCAAAGCTACAGTGAGTGTTTTTCGACATCGCCGAAGGTGCGACAGACGCAAATTGCCAAGCATCGCATTATAACGGATCAACACGTCCGACCTCTCCGTCAAAGCCCCTGCCGTGTGTCACCTCGAGAACGACAAGCCATCCGGGACCAAGTCGAAGAAATGCTTCGCGACGACGTCATCCAGCCTTGGGCGGCACCGGTTGTTCTAGTAAGAAAGAAAGACGGCTCACTTCGATTCTGCGTGGATCACCGCTGCTTGAACAACATAACAAAGACGGACGTCTACCCCCTTCCCCGCATCGACAACAGACTGGACCGCCTCTGCAACGCCAAATATTTCTCATCGATGGACCTCAAGAGCGGCTACTGGCAAATTGAGGTCGACGAAAGAGATCGCGAGAAGACAGCATTCATAACTCCGGATGGGCTGTTTGAGTTCAAGGTGATGTCATTTGGTCTCTGTTCCGCACCAGCGACGTTTCAGCGAGTAATAGATACAGCGCTGGCAGGCCTGAAGTGGCAAATCTGTCTGGTATATTTAGATGACGTTAATAGCTGGGTTAATACACATAATTTTTTTATGCTGTGCGTGCACAAATACTGGTTCCCACGATGAAGCCCTGAGATATATTTTATGGTGAGGTTCTGATATTCGCACCTCAATAAAGTCGGACTCATAGATTTATGAGGTGAACCGGCATTCAGCGCCACATTGTATTGATAATTGAGGTGACGTGTCGGTGATCCACCGCACAGTGAATGTGTTTAAAGGGAGTGTGATAGCGGTGCGTTCTGGATCTATTGCACACGAATGGAAGTTGATGAAGATCTCCACATGCCATGCACAGCGCGAGAGCTTGGCTGTCACACACGAGGGGTGATTGATGCTCTGAGTGCTGTGCTCTTCATTGCCTTTTTTCTAGTGCCGGAATGCTTAGGTGTGTCGTATATTTACGCATTCTGTTGATTTGCAACTATTTCCCTGATGATTTGTACATATGTCATGTACGTAGATCACTTAGTAACTGTAAGTGAAAGGAGGTTTGTGCACTAATAAAACAAGCGATACAGTTCACGGCGGGCGACAAAAAACAGCGAGCACAACGGCGGGCAGCGCAGAAGACGGCCAGTCGAACCGAAGCGAGTTCGTGCAGCGCGTGACGCTTCATCTTTCATTGGCGATTCGTCTTCAACGGAGCTTCGTCAGTTACCTGCCTAGGTGGCATCAGGCGCGGCTGTCATGGTTCGCTACAACTGCCCCAGGAACGAAGAGGAGCCACCCTGGCGACCTATGGCGAAGGCAAGAGGAGCGGGTTGTACTAGGTCTTCAGGCGGCAGTCGTGGACGGTTTCTTGTCCGCGATGGCGCAAGTCCGAAGAGGGGTTGAGCGGCTCCACGATGTAATTCACAGGCGACGTTTGCTGGACGACTTGATAAGGGCCATGGTATTCTGCAGGAAATTTTGACGACAATCCTGGTGGTGTCCCTGGAACCCGGAGCCAAACTAGGGATCCTATCGGAAAAACGTGTTGCCTGTTATTGTTATCGTGGCGATGCTTTTGGCGGCCTTGGGATTTCGAGGTAAAAGAGCTCGCCAACTGGCGCCATTCCCCTGCATGTTTTGCGACTTTGGAGAGGGGCATCCACTTGGAGGCGACATTAGTATATGGTAAGATGGTATCCATCGTGGACGACGGCTCACGCCCATATAGCAGGAAGAAAGGGGTAAACCCAATGGTCACGAAAGAATGGACAGCGTCCCAGTTGGTCTGATCTGCTTCGACGTACATCGTGAGCTTGTCTCTTAGAGTACGATTGAAGTGCTCGGTCAGCCCGTTTGTTTGAGGATGGTAGACAGTAGTGGTCCGAAGTACGATGCGACATACGGTAAGCAGAGCTTCAACGACGTAGGAAAGGAAGACGCGGCCTCGGTCACTTAGTAGCTCGCGTGGTGCATGGTGGCGAAGAACAAAATGATGCAGCAGGAACAAAGCAACTTCGCGGGCAATAGCAGAAGGAAGGGCGGCTGTCTCGGCATACCGAGTGAGGTGGTCAACGCCGACGATTATTCAACGGTTCCCAGAGACCGTACAGGGAAGCGGGCCGTAAAGGTCAACGCCAACGCAATCGAAAGGACGCACCGGGCGAGGGAGTGCTTGCAATGGGCCCGTCACACGTGGAGCGGATGTCTTCCGCCGCTGACAGGAGATGCAAGATCGGACGTATTTTTGAACATAGGCGTACATGCCGCGCCAATAGTAACGCTGAGAAAGTCTTTTGAATGCTTTCAACACACCAGTGTGCACACACTGAGGGTCGGTGTGGTAAGAGGCGCAAATTTGAGATCGTAAATGACGGGGAATTGCGAGAAGCCACCGCCAACCATAAAGCATGTAGTTGCGGTGGTATAAAAGGCCGTCCCGGAGGGCAATGTGCGGAGCTTGACGCCGTAAAGTTATAGAAGGCGCAACGTTTTGTGATGAAGACACGGGGTCTATGAGGGAATCAAGCCACGGGTCTTTCCGCTGCTACGCAGGCATATCAGCGATGGTAAGAGACAAAAGCACGGGATCTGTCGCCGAGGGGCAGGCAGCGTCGCTGGGAATGGGAGACCGAGACAAAGCATCGGCGTCCATGTGCTTACGGCCGGAACGGTAGATAACGGGGATGTCAAACTCTTGAAGGCGAAGAGCCCGACGAGCGAGGCGACCGGATAGATCTTTAATAGACGATAACCAGCAGTGCGCATGATGGTCCGTGACGACGTCAAACCGGCGGCCGTACAGATAGCGCCGGAATTTCGTTAGCGCCCATACAATAGCTAAACATTCCTTCTCTGTGACGGAATAGTTGGATTCAGCTTTGGTGGGCACGCGACTCGCACGCGCCACTACGTGTTCTTCAAACTTATCTTTTCGCTGGGGCAAGAAAGCTCCGAGGCCAATGACACTCGCATCAGTATGGACTTCGGTAGGTGTTGCTGGGTCATAGTGTCGGAGTATTGATGGCGAAGTCAAAAGATGGCGCAAGGTAGTGGACGCTTCCTCGCACTCGGCTGACCAGTCAGACATGTCATTGGTGCCGCCAAGTAGCTTCGTCAGCGGCGCAATGATCGATGCGAAATTGCGTACGAAGCGCCGGAAATAGGAACACAAACCTATGAAGCTTCGAAGTTGCTTAAGCGAAACAGGTTTAGGAAATTGCGCCACAGCACGGAGCTTGGCCGAGTCAGGGAGAACGCCGTCCTTGGAGACGATGTGCCCCAAGATGGTCAATTTCCGAGCTCCGAAGTGGCACTTCTTGAGATTCAGCTGCAGGCCGGCGTCAGTCAGGCAAGTCAAAACCTGCCGTAAGCGTGCGAAGTGCGTGGTGAAATTGGCGGAAAAGACAACAATGTCGTCCAAGTAGCAGAGGCAGGTCTGCCAGTTGAACTTCCGCAAGATGTTATCCATCATCCTTTCAAACATGGCGGGTGCGCTGCACAGACCGAACGGCATCACGTTGAACTAGTAGGGGCCATCGGGGTTGACGAATGCGATCTTTTCTCTGTCAGGTGCAGCCATCGGTACTTGCCAGTAGCCAGAACGTAGGTCAACGGACGAAAAGTACTCATCGCCTTAGAGGCAATCAAGAGCGTCGTCGATGCGGGCAAGAGGGTGATTGTCCTTGAGGGCAATTTTGTTGAGGCGGCGGTAATGGACACAAAGTCGGATTGAACTATCTTTCTTCTTTACAAGTGCCACCTGCGAAGACCAAGGGCAGTGAGACGAACGGATGACACCACGGTGCAGCATGTCCTCAACTTGTTCGCTAATCACGCGGCGCTCTGCCGCGGACACACGATATGGCCGCTGTCGAAAAGGCGAGTGAGATCCGGTCTCAATGCGATGAGCGACGGTGGAAGTCCAGCCTAGAGGAGTGTGGGCGACGTCGAAAGCGGAGCGAAACGTGTGGAGAATGGCAGAGAGCTGCCTGCGTCCGGTGGGCGGAAAGAAGAGCGTCGTCGATGGCGGCTTGAAAGAAGGCGTCGGGCAACGGATCAGGCTCCGAATCGGAATGAAGAGCGTTGATGTTGGAAATGCGGGAGGTCACGGGGGCATCCAGGTCAGAGAGAAAGTGGGCAGTTTGAACTGAACCAGGAGACTCGCCACGTAGCAGGGTAAGCTTGCAGGGAGACGGATTGTAGATAACACCTTCCTCAGACCTCCGTTAACATCGAGAACAGCAGACGGCAGCGGCAGGTTTTTACGGTGGACAAAGGAAGATGGCGTAAATAAAACGGTGACGGCTGGCGTGGCAGGACATGAGAGGGATACAAGCGCTGAAACCACCGGAGCGACGTCGACGTCTTCAGTGACGTTGAGCTTCTGCGGACACACGAAATGGGGGTCGCTGGACAGTTCCTCACAGAATTCCCAAAATTCGGCCTCACCTCGGGCGCAATCTATCACGGCGTTATTTTTTGACAGCAAATCCCACCCGAGAATTACGTCGGAACAAAACGGCATGACCAAGAACACGACACAATACAAAATGTCTGCAATGACGGCCCGCGCTGTGCATGCGACCTAGGTGGTATCAGGCATGGTCGTCATGGTTCGCTACGCAATAAATTCTATATTTAAAAACAAAAAAAGGTTGCAGGACGGTTTCTACTATGTAACGTGAGAGCCAGCGATAACAGTTTAGGGATTTAGTTTTGGAGATATTTAAGGTAGAAAAGATATAGTGGTTTCATATCGCACTGGTGTAGGGGCCAAGAAATGCACCCCGGAACTGGCCGGCGGCTTTTCCACACAGAGTCACCCGTTGGCTTACGCAACCCAGGTTGGCCGTGACATAAGGTGACATCATACGTCGAGCCACAAATGGACGCACACAATTAATAAGGGCTTTAACACATACTACGGGGAGTCATGCAGGATGGTATCCATATCCGGGTTGCCATGCTGACTGTGGATGCCATCGGTGGTGGGTGGATGTCATTAACTCACTCACCGGTTAAGCCTACGACGCCGGTCGACTAGGACGGGCTAGCCAGGGACGAGCACCTATACAGCTGGCCTCAGACAAACAGAAAACAGGTTTTTTGAAATTTCGAAGCCTTAGTGTTAGCGCATTAAAATCCTTCAAAATAGCGTGCCCAGCCGGAAAGAGAGTGAGGTAGAGAGAACAATCTCGAAAACAATTTATAATCAGTCGCCGGTAGTCATTTCAGTCCATCAGCCCATGCCTGCTGGTGGATTTCAGCAATGGCCTAAGGGGGGCGTACAATAGCATGAATGGATGGTCTTTTGTCTTAAGACGTAAGGGCCTGAAGGTGGTTTAAGAACAGAATCTAGCAACACTGTACGTAACGTGTGAAGGCGTTTGGTTGGCTCTAAATATGTATCGAGAAGGGACTCATTTGACACCATTTGCAACCGGTGAAGTTGACATATAAAGTTGACGCTCCTCACTTCGACCGGTTATTGTAGAGGGTGAACAAGCTCGAGAACCATGTTTCGCTTCCCAAGCTTTATATTTAATCCAGACACATTTTCAGACCAGTAGCTGTTAGGACTACGGTTATTTGGAAGGCGCGGTATTTTTGCAGTCCAGATATTTCTGCTGCGACCGCTGGGAACGGTTGCCCGCACGCTGTATCCCTCACCGCGACCCTGTTGTAAAGAAAACAGACATTAAGGAACGGCCCCGAAGCGCCGCAGCTCGGTTTAGAAGAGTGTAAGACGCTAGAAAAATCAAAATAGTGGGTATGCAAAGCAGAAAAGAGTGGCCCAACTCTTGGCGAAGGAGTGCCCACTTAGGCTACGACTTCCTTATTCACTATCGAGTCAGCAGGAAGGCGCGGGATTCGATATCAAGCGCTCCCGGGAAATGGACACGTGACCAGACATCCGTATGGAGCCTTCGTGGTACGAAGGGGCAGAGTGCGTCTAGAGAAGATGTTCGGAACTTCTTCAGATCCTAGTTCATTACTGTGATATTAAGTTCCGGCGCACTGACTTCGAAAGAAATCGGATGTGCCAAGGGCGCCGAACTTGAATGAAGACCGCAGCAGTCAGAATGAGTGGTATCTATCATGAACTAAAGGGTTTTAAACGTAATTGCCTCCCCGTAGCTAGCGCTCATCATTCGCATTACCAGATGCCGCTTCCTACTGATCGTGGCAGACGGCACTATTTACAGAGCGAATCCCCGTCTCTACTTTCTAGAGAGATGAGGAAGAGAGAAGGTCGAGTCGGAACACGAACAGAGGGTGGAAGGCGATGGGCGGCCTAGGAGCTTAGGATGCTATAGCGAAGGACTGCGAAACCGGAGGGTGAATGCCACGGGAGAATTCCAGAGGAGGCTACTGTGGAAGAAGGTGGTTATTATGAGGGTGAAAGAACGCAGCTCAGAATCGAATGGCATTTCTAGCCCAATACCACATTTTCACGAAAGGTGTCATGTTCTGTAGATCAGTGCACAGGGTGTAAAATTGGGTTTTATTGTTAATCCTCTCCATTGGGTTTAAATCTCAAGTATTGTTTTGGGTGCAGTGTGAGCATTGCCTTGTGCACCAATATTGCCAAAATCGGTTGTTTTGTTATACTTTGGAAGTCGAACAAGATTCGTTTAATTTTTTTACTAGTACCAAGTGCATTTTTGGATGCTGATGACGGGTAGGCCGATTCATTGAAGCCCTTTTCAGTGTGGAGCACCTGCCTATATGTGCTGGCGACATCGAAACGAACCCAGTTCCTGACAAGATTGACACCTAAATTTCTGGTGTTAAACACTAGCACTTTCGTATGGAACATTTAAAAAAAAATTTCAGGTAATGTGGAAGATAATAATAGCAGAGAACCAGATATCAAAAGGCTTCTTTCCAAACTGGAAGATAAGTTCTAGTTTATGAGCAGCTTGCACGAAAACGGGAAGAATGTGAATGCCACACTTCATGAATCACGTGCATCTCTATGGGCATCCGTGAACAAGGACCAGAGAAATGAAAAGGCGTGAAGTTTGGCGAAGAACCTTGATCATTAAACAGGTGAAATCTAATGCGCTAATCAAGTAAGACAGCAAAAGGCACTATGACAGCCCTGTTGTTGTATAGTTCGTGAAATTTGAGAATAAGACCAATACTACACAAAAGTTCTTTAAATTAAGGAACTGTACTCGACTTATGTCTAGATTTAGGACTTGTCGCCGAGATTTCAACTCATTAGGAAAAAACTCACAGATTTTGAATGCCCTCAGTGCCAGTCCGGAGGTAATAAGTGCAATATACTGTTTAATATGTTTTCAATAAAACGATCAATGCGTTCGAAGTGTCAAGTGTGCGAGTTGTTAATAAAGCTGAGGATGAAAGTATTCTAGATCTTCTTGAACAAGAGTACGACACATTTTCTGCTGCGCACATTGACAGCGACACGAGTCCGAATGACTTGTGGTTGGATTTTAAAAATACGGTGCACAGGTGTATACATCGGTACGTCCCGCTGAGGAATAAAAAAAATTCACAGCCAGAGACCTTGGATTACACGTGAAATACTTCATTTAAAGCGTCGTATAAAACGCTTTCCCCACAATATGTCAAACGTCGGACACAGTACTCTGGCATCACTTCGCATAGACTTAATAAATAAAATGAAGGTATCAAAATTTCAATGCTTTAATGTTAAACTGTACAAATTTCTGGTTAATTACCCGCGATAATTCTGGGCTCACCTAACAGAAAAAAAGACTCAGTAAACAAACTGACAATAAATGGTGTGGACGTTAGTGATAACCAAAAAATAGCTACAACGTTTAACGACTATTTCTCTTCTGTGTTTCTGGTAGGTGATGACCGGAAAACTGATTTCAGATCAAGCAATCTTCATGTACCCGATCTTACTATAAGTGAAGCAGGCATTTTCTCCGCTCTTGTTCACCTGAATATAAAGAAATAATCTGGGCCAGATGACATTCCGAATACGTTTCTTTACAGGTACACGGAATGGTTCGCGAAATATATCTTTATTATTTTCAATGCTAGTCTGCATAGAGGTGAGGTCCCCAGTGATTGGGAACTGGCTAAAGTTGCCCCAGTCCATAAATCTGGTAATTTGCCAGTCCATAAATCTGGCCTGTAAATTGTGACGCTCCACGTCACAAATTACAGGCCAAAAAGCTTGCTGTGCACTGCAGGTAAAGTAATGGAACACTTAATTTCTATGCACATCACAACGTTCTTGGAAGAAAACAACTTTTTAGCTGAGTCCCAACATGGTTTTCGCCGTGGGTTATCGAGTACGGCGCAGTTATTACATACTACCAACGATTTCTTCTCAGCTCTTGATATAAGAGGGCAAATTGATGCAATTTTTCTGGATTTTGAAAAAGTGTTTGGCCGAGTACTCCACTGTAAACTTTTACTTAAACTTAAGCACATCTTAGAAAATAAACAAATTCTGCAATGGCTTGATTCATACTTATCTCAACGGCAGCTGTACGTGAAGATCTCTCGTTCAAAGTTTGATTTGAAGCAGCGCAAGGCCGAAAGCCAAAGAAGAGAGCCGAGAAAGAAACGGACGACTTCAGCGCTGTGTCGTCCGTTTCTTTCTCGGCTCTCTTCTTTGGCTTTCGGCCTTGCGCTGCTTCAAATCAAACTATGAATAACCAACTCGCCCATCAGCTTGTGCTCTCGTTCAAGTTCGTCGATCACTCCAGTGCTCTCAGGAGTGCCGCAGGGCTCAGTCCTCGGGCCACTTCTTTCTCTTATATATTTAAATGACCTCAAGTTTGATTCTCCTGTGGAGGCTCGTTTTTTTTTGCAGACGACTGCGTAATTTATCGCACAATTCTCTCCGAATGCGACCAGCTAATTATAGATTACTATTTAGGTGCTGTTTGTAATTGATGCAACGACTGGAAAATGTCTTTAAATGTTAGTAAGTGCAAACAAATGACCATAACCAGCAAAAAAGTTCCATTGATGCACTCTTAGAAAATTAACAGCGTCTCTCTTGAACGGGTATATGAATTTAAGTACCTTGACGTAACGATCAGCTCGAATCTATGTTGGAGCCCGCACATTAATAACATAACCTCAGTAGCATCTAAAAGATTATGGCTTTTAAAATACCGGCTAAAGCATGCTTCCAATAAAACAAAGCTTGTGGCGTATACTTGCCTAGCGCGTCCATTACTCGAATATGCTCACGTAATATGGGACCCGCATACGAAAATGGATGCCAAATGTATAGAGCGTGTCTAAAAATGAGCGCTACGTTTCATTTTCAACGCCTACGGAAGACAGGTATCGATATCTGATCTTCTTAGCCGTTCCGGTTTACCCTCCTTGGAATCTCGTCGCAAAACGCAGCGTTTAAAATGTTATTCGACATCGCCAATAATCACACCAGAATAGACTTTGACAACTTAAAGCAGTACAACCGAACACGACAAACTCGGCACAAATACGATAAAACAATTTTAATGCCCAAATGCAGAACCACTGCATACAAGCTGTCGTTCTTCCCAAGAACGATAGCCGATTGGAATGCGTTACCTCGCGAAGTGGTCACCTTATCTTCAGCCGAAATATTTTTATCTGCAATCAACCCCAGCCGGTCAAGTTAGGGTGTTTGGTTCGATCCTGGAGTGTTGCCCTTGTCGCGCTTTGTTTTTAATTTTAATGTAGAGTGTTTGTTACTCGTCAATTATTTGAGTTGTTCAAAGAAATTTTGCTGCCTGCCTGCAGGCGTTTTTTTCGTTCTTGACAAAGCACTGAGCAATTATATCCCCACTCCTGACTTGGCCACGAAAAGGTGGCTGGCCGTATTGCATAAATAAATAGAAATGAAATAAGTTGCAGTACCGCTTCTTGCTGGCAATCTTTAGAACGGTCGACTTGCCGCAGGGCCGCTGTTATTTTTGAGCTGAGGGACGGTGAGAATCATTATAGCTGTATTTTATTTTCATCCCGCAAATGGCCACTGTCGGAATAAAACAGTGGGGCGTATCCACAACGTCTCCCGCCATTAGGCTTCCTAATCGGCGTTCTCAGTCACTTTGCGAATTTCATCACATCTTCTCATCTTAAGCCGAGTCCAATTGCACACTACTTAAAAAGCTTCAATGCGCTCATCATTGGAAGAACCAATTATTCCCCAAAGCACGCAAGCGAAGTTTCCCTCTGAAAGAAAACGTAATGTGGTCCCCATAGTCCGAAAAAACCAAGGAGAGATACTGCGCCATGGCGCTCCTGGGCGAGATATGTTAACGCTGCATATTTTATCCCGCCGCGGTGGCTCAGTGGTTAGGGCGCTCGGCTACTGATCCGGAGCTCCCGGGTTCGAACCCGACCACGGCGGCTGCGTGTTTATGGAGGCAAAACGCTAAGGCGCCCGTGTGCTGTGCGATGTCAGTGCACGTTAAAGATCCCCAGGTGGTCGAAATTATTCGGAAGCCCTCCACTACGGCATCTCTCTCTTCCTTTCTTCTTTCACTCCCTCCTTTGTCCCTTCCTTTACGGCGCGGTTCAGGTGTCCAACGATATGTGAGACAGATACTGCGCCATTTCCTTTCCCCAAAAACCAATTATATTGTATGTGCATATTTTATACACAAGAAAAGGAAGCGTGTATGTCACGCGAGGACTCTGTTCCATCATTTTCCTCGGAGGCGGATTTATGACAGGCTTACTATTACGAATGCAGGCAGCTTGTTTCTCCCAGTACCGGTGAAAGTCTGTTCAAAGCGCCGCATTCTTTCTTCTGTGCTCGATTGATAACTGCCTTGGCCGCAGCCATGTATTAACATACTCTACACAAAACTTTTCTGGATAAGCTGTCGGTCTGCGTTCACAATGTGATCTTGTGATGAATTTATGGACTAGCGTAGCTGGTGACTTTCCCCGTACCGTTCGTTGATGATCTGAACGAAGTAACAGAATTTGGGCATCTGCTCTAAACAGCAAACTATTTCATCTGTGCGTGTTCTGAACGACTAGACTGACGTGCTGAAAGAATTCATTGCCGCTGGGACTGTTAGCAAACAGTGACATCCATGCACTGACTATAAACTCTTTGCAGGATAAGGCGGCGGCTACGAGCGTCTAAACTTTTATTATCTGCATATTCTTCTTTCTTCTTGAATTTGCTGATTTTGAAGACAATTTATCTGTAAATTTTTAATTGTTCGTAGCGCCAGCACTAATAAATGGTTCCGTTTCGAGTTAGGACAGATGATGTCAAACCCAAAGCATGTAAAACATTCAACTACTCCGCCTGAAAGTGAAATTATGTCCTTTCCTTGCTTTGATTACAAAAGGTCTGCAGCAGAAATCTGTAGTAACATGTTTTGACATTGTAAATAACTCTTGGCATTCGTAGAATATAACGCGAAGAAGACATATTTGCCTTACTAACACACTGCGTTTTTCTATGGCGCTTCCATTAAGCCACATATTCCAACGTACTGCCAATTCATCTCAGGTTCCTGTTGTGTGGACCGCTGCCCATGTCACTACAGTACAAATTCAGAAAGCGTGTGCAGTTTTAAAGCTGCAGCGTTATGAAGCGCGCTTCGCAGAATATCCGTCGTCGGCATCGTCTGTGTAGGCTGTGACAGAGAAGAAACCTGAAAGGCAGATAGGTCACGAATAGGTCACGTAACTTTACGGCGTCGTCAAAATCTGCCCACCAAATGCTGACTAAACTGCGCGCTGTGGCATGTGGCAGATAAATTAATGATCGGTTGCTACAGATTGCTCGGCAATAGTAACATAGGTCGCAGAAGCCCCAAATGGTCGCGAATGGGTGCTTGGCATGCTTATAAAATAGTTTCCTGGCTTGGATTGCTTTTTCACGATAGTTTCAGCTTCTGTAGAATGCAGCTCCTTCAAAAATGTATGGGGATCATCCAAGGCGTCAGTGCTCATGCCAGAACTTTTGAATGCTTCAAAGAGCTGATGACGCTGGGAGAAAGTGAACGTCAAGTTCTTAAATTTTGGGCAGTTTCCTGCACACTTACGGAAACTGCCGTGCTTGCTCTCACAGCGAACCATCCACAATATTTTGAAAAGTCCAAGCTGAATGGTCAAATGTAGAGAATGCACAAGAAAGCGGTTTTTATTGTGACGTCTAAGAAAAGAGTTTCTCTGCCATTAGTATGCCTTAAATGAGGACTTGAAGCCTCATTACCACTGCACGAGCAAGTGCTGGCGCTGTGACCAGGTGAACGATTTCTGAAAGCAGCCATACCTGTTGCCACAATTCGCTTTCAGTAAAGGCATCTTTCTAAGGAGAAGGAACAGAATAAAGCGCAGCATATTCCGGTTTTGCACCACATCACCTTCGTGTTTTGCTATCAGGAGAAATTCACATGGATATTAACTCTCGTCGCTGTGCTTGAAGGGGAAAAAAGAGATACAGGGATTGCGTTCTTCAAATTAAATTTTACTTGCATAATTTAACAATATGAAAGATATATATAAAGGTCGAATGAAAGGACGCCTTCAAAGAGGTCGTGCGCAAAACATGGTGGGTATCCTGGAGCACAACAATGAAAATAGTGCAGTTCATTGAACAAAGAGCTAAACTTCACCCCCTCCTCTATTCTCAGTGAGCCATTGCTTTCTAATACTGGCACGTCCCTCTCTTAATATACGGTTGTTCTCAAGTCAGAGACTCATGAGAGTACAGTGGCAGAAAAAGGTGTCTTTCCAGCCTGACAACGGCAACATAATTGATTCAAAGCACTCAAACTCTCAACAAAATCTCGAATGCCATGGCTTCCCTAGTTATCGGCAAGGGTAGCAGTTACACTGGCATTGAGGTGAGTTCCTTTGCAAGGGCCGCAGCATCCGATATCTTGCGTCTTTAAATCATAATGCATCGCCGCTATCCCCTTTTCCTGGCCAAATAATGCAAATTTGGTCTTTACAAAGCAAACAAAAAGTTTGATGGACTCAGCTCAGCTCCTTTACCATGCGTGAAGTATACCACCAACAATTTGTTTGTGTCTGCAGGCCCAAGGGGTTTAGCAACGTCAAATGCATCCTGAAATCGTGTTATCTTCAATGAACGGGATCCTTTCCATAAAGTCAGTTGTTTTTTAAGTCTCGCCATCAGTGCAGTCTTTCAACATTGCTGTTGTCGGAGATAATGGGCTGCTAAACTTCGAAATTACAGTTCCGCTTTCTGACACTATTTCGTTTTTTCAGTATTCGAACGTAAAGAAAGGCTGATATTACACCTTTTCGGTTCTTCCTTGAACGGATTGCGACATGTTCGGCAAATGAAAAATTCTCATTGAAGTAGAATGTGCGGCTGTGTTCTCACCGAAATACAACATCGCGGGCCTAGTACATCGCTGAAATAAACTTCGCTGTGGCTTAACTAGATATACAGCCTAGATATACAAGCGAAAGCTTGTATGAAAGCGCGATAGCTCGCTCTTCCACAGTCCCTGGCGCTAACTTCGCCCACTTGGCATTCCGTACCCTCTCCAGTGAAGCAGCTCGCCGGGCGATATCCGCGAGGTGGTCAGACGCCGCTCAAAGCCTCTCGCGTCCGCGTAACGCTCAGAGGAGAAGGTCCGGCGTTGCTCTCATGCATGAAAAAGCTCGCACTGACTAGGCCAGCGCGGCGTTCCTTTTAGCCAGGCGCTCGGCGATTCACATAGTGAGGCGGCGACCAAAGGCGGACAGCGCATACGCCAAGCCTGCGGCGACGTTTCCAAGGCTACGGCGTAGTTCCGGTCAAATGAAGGTCAAACTGCAGCCCACGGCGAAATCCGTGCCTCTTGGCTAGTAAAGCTTTCACTTTAATACCGGCTTTCTTTACATTGTGACTTCCTTAATATGCGCACAACCCAGAGAAAGCGTGCTGTGGGCGCCTGCATCATGTAAGTTACTCTTATATTCTGCAATAGTTTGGCCTGCAGACCATGCAATATGGCAATGTGACAGTGACAGGTTGCACAAGTGAACAAAGTATTCACAGATGTAGCCACCAGCACCCGTTTCTAAATTCTCCTTGAGCAGGGGAACATTCCCGTATGGCACTGTTTGTTCGGCTAAAATGGCATCCGAATTGATTCTCTTGAAGGCCCTTGCCATGAAAGCTTGAAAGGCGAGAAAAACGGAAAAAATAAAGATTTGTTGCGGAGACTTTTTCTGCACAAAGAAACCGGGCTTTTGACTTTTTGTGTTTTGTTAGATGCGGGATTTCAGATGTGTCATAAAAGCCCTGTAGTGCTTGCAAGCCTAAGGCAGTTGTCCACCGTGCACACAAGACCAAACCACTGGGTTACCATGGCAATGTCAGCCGCATTTCTGGCACTTCTCGACAGCTTCTGTTTCCTAGATATGTGTCTGTTGATTCACCGTTGTCGGCAAAAAATGTGGCTTGTATTCTGCATACTCAAAAATAGAAAAAATAAGGTATAAAAAATGCAAACTGAGAAAATACAATAATATACGTGACGCTTTTTTCTTAAGCACGTAGCAGCATAGGAAGTAGTGAAAATGGCATAGCAGTAAAGAGGCATTCAATTTGGTTTGCAACATACAAACATTTTAGAAATACTATAAATTAGCTGCGAAACTAAAAAAACTGCCTCGTCTTGCATGGCTCTGTACCTAGAGGTGACTAAGAGCATCATGCTTTGTTCCGAAGGGCAATGCATTATTTTCACGTAGCAGTGACGGCAGTACCAAAGAAAGCGGAATGGGCTTCGAAAAGAAACTCTTCATTGAGATGCCTCACGCCCACAAAGGATTAAATGACTCGGCGGCCGCGTAGGGAGCCAAGAAGCAATGTTTTCTTCTGAAGGCCACTGCATAATAGTGCTGGTTGCAGCAATGCTGCTTCAACTTCCCTTGCCTACAAGCGTGTCGTCCATTTGTGTTACACTTCCTGATTTACTGCCATTTCTATTTTTACGTGCTGTACTTGTCACCACTGTTATGAACTTACAGAAGTAGCAGTGTTTAGTGCTGCTTGCCTTCTTTGTGTTGCTAACTTTTAATTCATTACTTGTGCCCTGCTTGCTTGTGTTTTTTGTTGTGTCTTTGCATAGTGCACCATTGCAGTTTTCCATTTGTGCATCTCTTCTCTTGCTAGTATGTTTTTTTTTATGTAGCAGGCACTACCTTATTTCTTTGCTTTCTTTTCTAGTTGTGTTGAATTCTTAATTGACTTACTTGAATTCAACATGAAAGGTTGAATTTTTAATGGTGCAAGATCATCTAGGCACCCACTACCATTTCTGGCAGCTGCCAAGAAAGGTCATGCCTTCAGAAAAAAAAAAGAATCGTACGTTAAAATAAATTCAGTTCAGAAATGCAGGACATGCTTTATTTGCATATTTTATATATTTCTTTATCAAATACTGCAGCCCTTAAAACGGACCCTAGCAGGAGGAGGAAGAAAATAGAACCTTGCACAATATGAGTTCATTGCAATGAGAGCAGGATGCATTATGAACAACTTAACTGCAGTGGGAAATTTTCAATTGTAACTAAGAAAATATATACAAATACGGAACACACTATATTTAGCAAATATTGGCAGCATGACTGTTCCAGCTTAGACGGTTTGTTATCGTAACATCGATATATTTATATTGATTAACAACGGGATGCGATAGAAGGGTGTGTGGAAAGAGATGCGATGTTTTTTCTTGGTAATCTACATAAAAACTTTTTAGCGGCACTAAGTTTTTTTTAGCACTCTAGAAAGTAAAAGATGACCAATTGTGCTTATAAGGAGATTAATCCTTTATGCTATCGCGTCGTACCCATAGGGCGGAGCCTAAGTGTCTCCTCCAATGTTTTTAGTGCAGTACCACAGGGCACTTTGTTTCAGAAATACTCGACGAAATAAAATGGCCTGAGTGCTGCAAAATTGTGTCTCAAAGATCGACTTCGGGACAACGCATAGGTGTTGGCATGGTACACAATTTCTAGTCGCACAACAACGTGCCACGCCACCTTCCAACGCGAAAATCGCGAAAATGAAGAATTTGCTTATGGTTATAGGACCGCTCGTGCAAATGGCGCTCCATTTACAACAATCCGATTACAGATGTGTTATTGGCTGTTATTGACTGCATGTAGGGATACTACTAGCTGTGTTGCGCTTTAGTCCGCTAAAATAAGTCTTCTTCCTAGACGGGATTCCTGCATCTTATGTATGAGCTAAACTGCTGTCATTGAGTCGTCATCACCGCTTCACATCAAATACGCATTTTATTACAGTAGCGTTTATTTACGAGGAAGCCCAGCGAACGCATGTCTGTTCGCGTGACAGCAACCAGGACGTCAGCAGGGGTGAGGCATCAGTAGGGAAGAATTAGGAAACTGGCTGTGAGAGAAAGCGCAGTAGCTTTAACTATGTTGGTTTGACGCCACGATCACGTCGTGATAAAGGGAATACTTTCTGCGAATGGAAAGCCGCAGTAACTGTCACACACTTTACGGAGACATCAACCGTGCCATCACAATGAAAACTGGTTTTGCGAAGGTGACAGTGAATGGTGGAAGACAGACAGCGGCGACGCCGTTGTGGTGATAGTAACAACTTCGTTTTTGACGAAACAAAATAAATGAAGGTCCTCAAAGGTGGGCTGCCACTTGTCTAAGAGTCTATGGCCCTGAGCTTCATTTTGAGCTCTGTCCCCTAGCCACGTTTGGCCAGAGGTGCTTATTTTGTGCCGCGGTATATTTTCATTCCCAAAACGCAAAGTAAAATACAGATGAAAAGGCAAGAAAACCATCAGTCGTTAAAGATTAACGGAGTGGATTCCAAGAGAAGGCAAGCGTAGCAGGGGACGACGGAAAGTTAGGTGGACGGATGAGATTAAAGGTTTGCGGACATACGGTGGCCGCAGCTGGTGCAGGACAAGCTTAATTGTAGAGATACGGGACAGCCCTTTATCCTCTAGTAGGCGCAGCCAGGCTGAAGATTATTCTATTTTGAACAGCCCTGGAGTATGCGTTCGGGCGCTAGAGCTGTCTCAGTGTGTTTTCAGTCTGGATGCAACGAAGCATACATTGTCTGTGCTTTTATAGCCATTTTTGTGCAAAATACAGCGCAATTTTTGCTCTTTTACTTCAGATTTTGAAACGTGAAATTTTGGGGAAACTTATTGTTTTCTTGGCATATACAGTCTCTCCATCTTTTGCTTTTAAGGGATTACTACACATAAAACAACGGCTTATGCTTAGGTGTGTATTTGAGAAAGTAGCAAGGGTAGAGAAATTCTCAGTTCATTAGCCACAATGATGCTCTCGTTTATTTCCTTAAATAAAAAAACGCGAAGTACATAGGAGCATGCCATGGAACTACGGGAAGCTGTAAAAGCCGAATGGGTAGAGCGCACGAAACGCAAAGTGGTATTTTTTTAAAGTGGTGAAGTTTGAATTGTACAACTGATTTAGAGTGCAGCACCAGAGCAGCCAGGAGGTGTTCGAACATGGTTTATTGTTTCTCATTGTATGGTCCTTACCAGACTCACACTTTATTTGCTATTCCAATTAATAAGACTTGCATCAAACTGTTAGAGGAGTACACAGCGAAATTTGTGTATCAAACACATTTATCGTCCATTTCGTTCATAATTTTTCAACGCGCTCTGAACAAGGTCATCATGTTCTGCACATTGGTAATTATATGTCCATACAAAGACATTCACATCAACGCACTCCCTTTCGATTGTGTGAAAGCAGGCACGCTCGTCCTTTGTTTGGTTGTTATCGATTCCCCAAAGCATACAGTACGGCTTTCCTGAAAGGAAAAAAGCAGTATGTTTCGCAGCCAGTAACGATCCCGTTTCAAGTAAAATTTGGCGGTGGTTTAGCTCTGGTTAAACCTGGAGTGACGCGATAGCTACAGCTGGCCGAGTTGAACTCGCTCGGTAGAATTGCGAAGGCAGTCTTTCGCCGCTCCGTTTCGCTGGGCGTTCCTTCTTCACCTTCGTCCCAGGTGACATGGCGCATGCGCACTGCTTATGCGCACAGCTGTTGCAGCTCGGTTTCGCCGGCGCGCCACGACGCCGGCGGCAGCAGCTGCTCCGCATCAAGTGGCGGTGGCTGTGCCGCCACCGTCATGTGCCGCCGTTACGTTGAAGGCTCGAAATGCTACCGTAATGTAGCTATCGCTACAAAAACAATGTGCAATGCTAAATTAAATGAGACCGCAAAATGTCGTACATTACTGTAATTGAATTATGCTGAGAGAGGTTTCAAGCTTTTTTCCGTCCATTATTAAATTCTGTTACGCACTCTTCTGATCAGTCCTCTTTGGAACAGTAATGAATGTTGACATGCAACACCTGTTTTTCCGCAAAATAACAGCGCTCTGCCGTTGAAAGGATTGTTAGTTGTTTCAAGGAGTGTAGTTGTTTCAAATTTTCACTAACATCCTTTATACCTTTGTTCTAATGTGAGTAAAGTAGTGCGTTTGCGCACTGTTCTGCTTCTTTCCTTTCCTACCATAGGTTTATGAGAGGGTAGTGTCTGTGAATACGTCCCATTAATAAATAAATCATTGGTTCGAATAAAAGAACCAACAAGTTCTGCATTGCAATGTTCTGAAATGAATGAAACAGAAACGACTATCTATTAATGAAAGAAATTACAAATAGTAGCCAGGAGCACACATTACAGGATGCATGTTTGTTGAAAAATGCTAATTTCTCCTCACTCGCCTAGCCATTCACCCAAATGTCTTATAAGACATTTTGGACGAATGGGCATGCAATCTCTTCATATCATAAATGGTATAAGGTACGCCTCCTCATACAATAAATGATGTAAGGAGGCGCGAGGAGACGCGCAGACGTGCATTAGAAGACCGGGCGTTGATAGACCGCCTGTATTTATTATCTTTTGAGGAAAGGGACTCCGTAAACATTTTATGCCAATAGTACAGCAAAGGTTTAAGGTGCCGGGTGCACAAAATTGTTTATTTCGACGCAGTAAAGGAAGGAAATCGCCTGTAATGTATGAAGATATCATGAGACACACATGTTCCGTTCACTGGTAACCCTTTCATGCGACAGGGCAGCCATGTAAACTTACAAGTGTTTTTCCGAGAACTCGCGTCACGCCGATAATACATCATAAGGTTACCTGCTTTGATTTTCAACCAACATGATCAATAGTAGTGCATCAGATTCATTCTTTACATTGATCTTTAATTATTATATTTCTTTCCAATCAGGCGTGTACTCGTGCACGTGTCAAATGTGATTTTTTTTGCTGCCAAAGTGACTGACTTGCGGGCTAGTCAAGCATTGTTAGAAAACCTTTCTCTCTTCTTTTTCTTGAATTAATGAAAATGGCAAATAAACACTGTATTCTAGTCGTTATCATCGGACATGTTTATATTAATTGAATATGTAGGATCTCAGCCTTTATTCTCCAAATTTACAGCATACTGCGCAAACCTGGTCTAAGTGCTCCAGAATCGTTTCATTTTTCATCACTATGGTATCCTAACAATTTATCTGCATTAAATGCACCTCATAAATTCAACTCCACCTACTTGTTTCCGCTAATTTTTCTTAACAACAACTTGCAGTCTAATTCACGCGTGCAACTGTTCTACCGCAATCATCATTTCAGTCCTCGCCACACTGTTCTAGACTAAGTTGGATCGTTTTCATTAGACTCCCTGCCTCTTGTCTACAAGGTAGTAGTGGCAAGGTTCAAATAATATAGATTTTGCCCTTGAAATACAGTGCTAAGCTGCTTTTTTACTAGCCGAGACCACCTGCAAAAGCTCTCCTAATTTTCATTGCCCTAACTATTTCCTTTTCGTTCTCCGGATGTGTGTTCGCGGCTGCTCTAAGCAGAAATAGTTCCTTACCTCTTTGCAGCAGCTCACTTCCCATCTTAAGCTTTTGTTGTTTAAAAATGTCTTGCATACAAATTTAGTTTTCATCATTACACAATCAGCCCCACAATCCTCAATTAAGTGTTTGTTATGCCTGACGGTTTCAATCTGAATGTGCAAAGCAGGGTGGGTCATTAGGAGAGCAATTGTTGTTAAGGTGTTCTTCGTTTGCATTTATCTCTGTATTTCCACTATCCAACCCTCCGAGGTACCTAATCTAAACACGCGGTGAAGACTGGCACAAGGATTTTCACCTTCCCTGAAGACCCTCAAAATTCCTGTGCTTCAGCGTTTCTTTCTACGGACATGTCCAAATGCACTTAGCAGACATAATGTCTTCAAGCGCCTTTACATAAGCATCTTTGAATCCCTCCTTACATAATATCTGGATGTCGGATTATGTTTGACTTGGTGAGTAGATGTGTTGCAATCTATAAAAGTGTTTAGGGGCCGGTTTCAGGCCATCATTTTTGGACACTACTAACTAAGCCGTCTCGAGGCTAAGTGGACACGAAGTATCCAGAGTGGAACAGCATGCTTTAAAATAAATATGATGGATGCCTTATGCCACATGAAGTAACAATTCACATCCCATGACATTAGTCGTCTTCCAACGGACATCTTTAATTCACTTTTAAAACAATTCCTTCGCTCAGTCAGACAACTCTGACGGCCATAAAACATCAGTACGGCGAAGCATGCATTCAAACTTCCTGCAAAACTTTTAATGTTCAGCGCAATGAACCACATATGGTCCCATCTGGACAAACTTTAAGTGTTTGTTCGAAGGTTTTCGGGCTTGTAAACACTTAAAATAGTTTGCAGCTATTATTAAGGTGCAAGTTGCGCCCTTTTACTGGCAGCTTTTCCAGGAAGGAGCCTGTCTTTATTGTCTAAGGCTTCATATATTCAGTTAGCAAAATCATTTCTTAAATAGCTCGTCTGTAGCGGGGAGAACGCTACCTGTATTATTGTTATTAAAATTATTTCCCATTCAGCATGTAGTGAAAGAGTGAATTGTTAGAAATGTTCCATGCTCACAATGTGCTGGAAGTAAAGGGGAACAGCATACACGTGGTACGGCTTTTTTTCTAAGCCAGTCTCCGTCTTCCTTATACAGATATTCAGGATTTTTATTCTTAAGTCCTGTTTTTCCGCTCTGCATTACTTCAAGTAGTTTGCATGCTGCCGCCTTCATTACCGCCACGGTATTAGATTGCTCGGCACTATTTTTTTCGTTATGATACATAGTTTATTCGGTTCTGTATCAATTTTAGTCGCATTATTCAGTCGCAATTTCTGTCGGATTATATCATCCACATTGATAAAGGCATTGCTATCCTTGCTTCTTAATTGATGCGTCTGCTTTTTTCGCATGCCTGCCGCCGGGATTGCTCAGTGGTTATGGTGCTCGGCTGCTGACCCGAAAAACGCGGGTTCATTCCCGGCCGCGGCGGTCGAATTTCAATGGTGGTGAAACTCCAGAGGCCCGTGTATTCTGTGATGCCAGTACGATGTCAGAACACCATGTGGTCGAAATTTCCGGAACCCTTCACAACGGCGCCTCTAGTAGCCTGAGTTGCTTTGGGACGGCAAACCCCATAAACCATAATCTTACACCTTTTTGCATGCCTAATTTTTTTTTACCACTTCAACGCTACAACCACTCTAGAGGCTATATTGCTTGAGTGATTCTGCTTCTTCCGCACCATATCCTTTATGATTACTGCCATGATTATGCGGTTACATTGTAAATACGCGTAGTATTCTCCTACTGCTTGTTATGCAAGCTGCTATTGACAGTAGTGATAAATATTGATATGTAGGGCCTTATCTCTGGTCAACCACGGCACTTCTTTTTGTTTGCCAAGGAATGGAAAGAATGCATAACATAAAATGGCGCAATACCTTCCGCGATGGGTAGGAGGGAAACGCGGGTGAAATTGGCGGCTTCATTTGCGGTATAATAACAAAATAGCCTAGTAGTGTAATCATCATAGGCCAGACTACACCCACTGGAGAGCAATGGCCTCTCCCATATCTGTCCAATTATATATTTTGTTTGCCAGCTGCGGCCCCTGTATCCCCTCAAACTTCTTTATCTCATCCGCCCACCTAACTTTCTGCCACCCCCGGCTACGTTTGCCTTCTCTTGGAATGCACTCCTTTTCCTTCAAGGACCAGCGGTTGCCTTGCCTTCGTATTACATACCTTGTCCAAGCCCGTTTCTTCCTCTTGATTTCGACTAGGATGTCACTGACCCGCGTTTGGCCTTCGCCCACTCTGCCCGCTTCCGGTCTCTGAACGTTAAACCTAGCATTTTTTTTCCATACCTCGCTTTTCGTTAGCCTCCGCGTTTCTGCCCTATTGGTGAGTACCGGTAACGCACCGCTGCTGTATACTTTTCTGTGGAGGGATATTGGTAAACTGCCATTCATGACCCGAGAGAACCTGCCATATGCGCCCCGCCATCTTCAAATTCTTCTAGTCATTTCCCTCTCATGATTCGGATCAGCGGTCAGTTCTTGCCCTAAATAGAATTACTACCTCACCGCTTCTAGGTTCTCGCTACCAGCTGTGAACTGCTGTTTCCTTGCGAGACTTTTGAACGTTACTTTGGTTTGTGCACGTTTAATTTTAGACCCGCTGTTTTGCTCTGCCTGTCTAATTCACTGACCAGTAGAGTACGCAAAGTATAATGTGGTGTGTTTTCACAGTCTTCACACAGTTATCACGCAGTCTGCGTTGATGTGTTTCCTTTGTACAAAAAGAGCATTAGACAGAATCAACGTGCATGGATGGCTGAAGAATAATTCTATTCCTGCATCAGTATTACAGGTAATTCTGTGCGGACCTGGTCATGAAAGTCTAGGCATCCTATAAGCAGTTTTTTTTCATTAACAAATCCTCGAGGATCTGCACATAGCGCTGCCACTAACAACAGAAGATAGCTGACATTCCCAAGGACTGGAGAGATGAACTGCTAGTTAAACCAGTACCAAAAAACATGCATCCCGAGCACAATCAAGGTAGGAGAGAAGCCAGAGCTAGAGCGATAGAGAAGTATTACGGCAGAAAAAATGGCACGTATTATTTAGACGCGGCGGGCCCTACGCAAGCGGGATTTGCACCGTCGCGGTCATACAAGAGGTAAAGCAGGTCGATGGACTCTCGGTGAAAACTAGTAAAGTTGCGTTCGTCGAGGAAGTGGCGACAGCACTGGTAGACCCTCAGTCCGAAGCCACGCACATAATTTCTGATTCTCAAAACGCCTGTCGAAATTATATAAGAGGGAGAATAGCACCGCATGTCAGCAGAATTTTAGCAAAGACGCAACATAGCTCAACGCAGGAAACAAAACAATTGGTATGGGTGGCCGGACACCAGGATGTAGAAGGAAACGAGGCCGCTCACAGAGCCGCCCGAGCGTCTCTCCTCCGGAGTTCCACTGCATTCCCAGACTCTGTCGGGACTCCTGTACCGAATCCGCTTACCACATATGCGATATTACAGCATATCTGCGCCTCAGTAGGCAGAAGTTCCCAGAGCCTGCGCAGGGCCTGGATAGAACCTAGGACCGACACCTCAGAAGGCTGCAAACGGGGTCGTTTCTAAGCCGCACGATCGTAAAACACGTAGACCCAACTTTTTCAGGGTACTGAAAATTTTGTGAGATGAGGGCAGACGCATAACATATGGTATGATCCTGCCAGAAAAAATCCGCAAATAAAGAGAGTAAATCAGCAAACGAGAGAGGGCTGGGAGGCGACTTTGTCCGGCTGTTTGGGTCTGGAGTCCCAGAGGGCTCTGGTCCAAAGAGCGTGGGCAGCGGCTACCGCCAATGGTGTCCCGGAATGAGGTATACCACCCGGGCAAGGGAGCGGTCAAACCCCCCACTCTCCTCTAAAACCCACCCCACTGCATCGAATAAAGTTTTACCACCACCACTGAAGAAAGGTGAAAGGAAACGTACCTACCATTTTCGTTCTCACCAGTTTTGAAAACAATACATGTTGGCAAAGCGCTTAGTACCTGATATGTAGGTTCCAAGTCAAATGCGAGTGTTCCCGAGAAGAAAAAAAGACGAACTTTATACTCAGCACATCATCCAGAAGCCAGTATTCTTAAAGCTACAGTCCATGCGAATCATTGCCTTGCGTTCACATGAAGAAATTAATAAGTTATAATTTGATAGTACTGCTAGCACAAAATTGGAGAATAAAGGCAGGGACAGATGTGTTTTAGCACGGCTCTTCTGTTAAAGTTCTAGCCCAGCTGTCCTTGTAAAAGTCAAGAAATATTCTGCACTCATGAGAAACTCCGTTAGTTGTGACAGCAGTCGACATCTGACGCAGATCCAGGTTTCCATTGAAGAATGCCAGAATGAGCATAGATCGCCAAAGAGTGCTTGGTTTACTCCCGTCTGCGCTACAGTACACTGCAGTATTTTTACGCCTCTTGCTTGAAGTTTGTAACATTCGTCACTAGTTTGTAATTCATTCGGGGTCTACCCTAATGATCTTAGATCTTGAAATCCACGCTTAGACCTATAAAGCCCACGCATTATCTCGGTTCAATATGCGATGCTTCAGTGGGAGCTTTGAGCTTTTATTTCTTTCTGGAATAGCAGGCGGAACTGTGACAAAAGACGACGAAGCCAGACGAGGTCACAGTCAACCAAAAAGAGTGAATGCAACAGTGCGCAGCACAGAAATTCCAAGTAATAACAAATGTAGAAAACAAAAATAGTGACATCAAACGGCAGTATAACAGCAGTAATGTAACATTACAATGTTATATAATTATTACAAACTAGAGCTCGGTGCACATGCTAGACACTCCACTATATATACGCCATTTTGTGCTATTCGACAAGCTCCAATGAATTACGTCGCACATAAGTGGAGTTTTTAACGCGACGCGTTAAGAAGCTCGTGTCGCAGAACAGTCGGTGTCAACGTTTTCGAGATTGTAAAACGATGATCTCCAAATAAAAACATTAGTCGAGACACCAGGATCGAACCCAGGTCATTCAAATTGCGAGACAAGTACACGCAGAACATGCTACGAATGCTTCCTTTTCAGCATGGTATTTATTACACGCGTTTACATTTAGGAAAGATATACATTATTTACAAAGTAATCAGTCAGTAGCCGAGAAAGTCAAAGAAAATGCTATGAAGGGTGGTTGGCTCAAACTGAATATAAGTGGACCTAGTGAATGAGTTGTGGTCTGTGTTCATGAAGTGTCTTTGTGCACTGATGCGTACATGAGTAATACACTGGAAGCGCCGCAAAACGCTGCCACGTTCGTCTGTTAAAAGTGAAGCTTAAGCGTCTTCAAATTTGTCACACTAGCTATGATGTTGCATTAAACACAACCTCTTCTGTCTGAAGGACCAAAAGGCTAGGACCCCCGGTATCTCAACGCTATGCAGGAACAATTTTGAAAGCGAACCCTCTGTAGAGCACTTAACGCAGTATTCTACAAAGAGTGTTTTCTCAGCTTTTTTTTGCTTTCATCCTTTAACTATTTGCGCACAACTTACGATGCCTGCTTTAATATCAAAAGTTGGTTAAAGTAGAGGCAGTGATGAAAAATAATGGTTTCCCGGAAATTGGTTTTTAAACATGGTCCTCAGTACTGCTCTCTTATCGGCCATGAGGTTATGGCTGGGTAAGATCTGCGGAAACCTTTTTCCGCACCCCTCAAGGCACGAGCTCCACAACGGCGAATAAAAACTCGGTTTTGAACACCTCGTCCAAGAGTGGTAATAAAGGGCTACAAACAGGTATTGAAATCAGATGAACTTGGAGAAGTCGGATTTGTGAAGCTTGAAGGTAAGGTATGCAAAGAGTTTTTGGGCTGGCACTTGAAATGGTGAATTAGTTGCTGTTAAACCACCGCACACTTTTGAGTCTTCTCCGCAGTGTGCAGCACCGGGCGGGGAGCGCTTCATGGTGTCATCGACCAGAGTGGTATATTTTAAACGCAGAAGCGCTTGCTTTGAAGAAATAAAATGAACGCCAACGACATCAAACCCCACAAAGTGTTAGTTGGCGGCATCAAAGGACACACGACAGGGTGTGTGCGAAGGCCGAGGAAATTTGAGATTTCACTGTTTATGATGTTATCACGAAGCTTCTCCACACATCTCCAACGTTATCAGGAGAGGCCTTAGTCGGCTGCCCACTTTTGAGCCGCACTGCCACATGTGACCGGCTATGTAGGCCTTACGTTGGCAGTCCATTTAAGAATCATTTGAGTACTCCAAATAAGACCCGTGGGCTTGACGGCTTATTGCAGATCGCCCCGACCGGTTCCATTTCGGACCCATGTGAACAGCCTAAATGCGGCGGCTCACATCGGGCCCGCATTGCTGAATATAGGCAATCCACCAAGCTACCCCCTCCGTCCTACTTTTGGACACATGTGGACAGCGCTTGCGGACGAATGTCTGACTTTTATTTCAGTTAGCCTCCCCTGTGCTTGCATGGGACCAAAGCGGGTCCTGCTGAGGCAAGCCCAAAGCCCAGACTTTCTCTACAGGGGCCCGGTGTAGGTATTCTTTGGGCTCCACCAGCCGCAGTGCCCCCCGTGAAACCCCTACTCTCCCAATATCGTGCGCTAATTTTTCACTTGTGATTCCAACCTGAACAGCCCATCTGAAATTTCTGAGGCAATTTTGTCATGGCCAACATCCCACCAAAATATTTAGCGTGGTGCGAACAGGCGATGTGTTTC
The DNA here is from genome assembly GCA_030143305.2 of Amblyomma americanum. NCBI lineage: Eukaryota > Metazoa > Arthropoda > Arachnida > Ixodida > Ixodidae > Amblyomma > Amblyomma americanum. The sequence goes on along the minus strand of JARKHS020003341.1, from coordinate 110,702 downwards.
TTCCAAACTATTGTCGATTGCGGATAGTTGCACGTAGTACATCCTGGTAAAGAGGTACAATTATTTCCACCTACTATGGTAATTTTCCACAGTTTCAGTTCATTTTATCTCCATAAAAGCTCCAACAAGTATATGATTGGCTCCGTAATTTTTTTACTAACCGCCAACAGTTCGCATCGGCTAACAATCATACATCTTTCATGTCCTATGTTACCTCAGGCGTGCCAAAAGGCACGGTTTTAGGGCCTCTATTACTCTTAATTTACATTGACGACGTCTCAAGTAGTCTATCTTCCATTGTTCGCTTGCTCGCTGACAACTGCGTCAATTACCGGGGTGTCGCAAATAACAGAGACACATACCATTTGCAATACTGTATAAAACTTGGGGAAGAGTAGTGTTCAAATTTTCTAATGTGTTTAAACGTTAATAAAACAACTCGAATACCATGTAATCGCCGTCAATCGTATCCTACTAACTACACCCTTCGCGGTTCCATGATATCCCACGCATCTTCACATAAATATTTAGGAATCAGTCTAATACAAGATTTCTCTTTGACCACTCTCATAATGAACAAAACCAACGAATCTAACCGTGGTTATCTAAAACGTAACTTCCGTTTAGCACTTGCTTCCGTAAAACCTTCCGCCTATTTAACTCTTGTCCATCCTAAACATTAAAAAAAATTGCTGATGGCGTAGCTCTTTTAGGCAATGATGTACGTAGCGAAAGTGCGGCGACTTCTGGATCGGAAGAGTTAATATATGAAACCCATGCATTCACTAGATGCGCCTTTATTCATGATGAACCTCTCAGCCGTCATGGTGGATTGATAGCGCCTCCGCCTCAAACGCGAAGGGCCCTGGTTCGATACCCGACTTTGACTTAGGCTTTCTTTTTATTCAAAGACTGTGCGGGGGCTTCAGTGGCTCCCATAGATAGCGCCACCGAATACGTTGGTTAGCGGTTAAGCGCGTAAGGACGGGTAAGGGAAAGGGCGGGTAAGGGTGGCTCCGCGGTGAGGCACGCGGTGTGACGTTATGCCAGATGGCGTGGCGTTCGCCATCTGGCATGAGCGCCAGGAGTGCCGCAGCGAAATCGCAAGTTTGTGGCGAATGTAGCTTTGGCTACAATACTCATGCTCAATCTGGGACCCCCCATAAAGTTAAAGATATATATATATATATATATATATATATATATATATATATATATATATATATATATATATATATATATATATATATATATATATATATATATGTTACGAACGTAGGTTGCGTTGGCTCCGCAGAATAAAGATTTAAGAGAAGTGGGCACTTCTACAGACACTTTTTTTATCAACGTTTTTTTGGTGTACCAGCAGTACTAGCAATACATAGGACAGACAAACACGGCATTCCGCATTCGATTTAACAATCACCGCGCACACGCCAAGTCTCTCCCAAACCTTCCCCTATGCAAGCATGTAAACACAGAAGGACACCCATTGGACCACCTAAAAGTAACAATTATTCAAGTGGGCTTCAAAAACAGACGAGAACGTGAACAGCGTGAATCCTATTTTATCCACAAGTTTAATACTATTCAAGAAGGTCTTAACGAAAAGCTTGGTACCCTTTCTTTTATTCACGACCTCCAAACAAAATAATACTACACTTCTCGTTAACTGGATAACTCAGATATACCTTTTATAACTCCTAGTGTATATCCCAGGCAATCATACCCCTCCTTACTTACACTATCCTGCCTCGTGCAGTATTGATAAGCTTTTGACGTTCTTTCCTTACATTTTCCGACAATTTGAAATCTTTGCACACAGCTAGCCCAGCCCTCCTCCCCTACAAACAAGTATTCCCGGCGAGGTCGGTTCAACGACCCACCCACGGAGAGGGGTGCACCGTTCAGTGAAACCCAGACCCCGTGAGTAAGTTCTTAGACATGTGCTCGTTAACGTAGCCCACTCCTTCCTTAACGTTCTAGCCCTCGGCTCACCGGAAATTAGTGAGACCCCCAAAAGGCGCCTGGTTTGGCCTGTTCGTCACTGCCAGTGTCATTTGCGCAGCGGCTCCTCTTTGGCCACGCACCTGCAGCGGCGCCCTTTGTGTTTGTGCATTTTTTTTGTGTGTTTTGTTTGGACGTTTTGATTTTTATTTATTTATTTATATATTTATTTTACCCTCAAGGCTTACAGAAGCATTGTAGAGGGGATGGGCAGAAATACAAGGAACACTATGCAATTTGGTTAATAAAAGAGAACAGAGAAAAAAAAATAAGGCAACAACAACGACGAAAAAAGAACAAAAACGGCAGGTATTCAAAGCACACGGGCAGGTTACAAATGCGGAATAGTTTGGTTGAACAGAATGCAGCAGAGTACAGTATGAATATAAAAAAAAAATGAAGGAACAGTCATACAGAACATGATAAGCGCCAGTGCAAGTTTTAAAAAGAAAATAAAAAAGGGCTTCAAAATATGTTAGTAAGGCAAGTACGAAATCGGTGGTTATCAGTGATAGCGACCAGGTCAGCAGGTAGGTGGTTCCAGTCACAGGATGTTTTGGTAGAAATGAATGTGCATATGTCGTGGTGTTGTGGCGAGGTATGGCGACTTTGTAGCAGTGATCTACACGGGCAGAAACATGAGCAGCATCTGTGATAAGGCGCGTCCTGAGTTGATGGTTATGATGATAAATTTTATGGAAGAGGCAAATACGAGCAATGTTACGACGGACACTGAGAGGGGGAAATTTAGACTTAGTTTCATGTTAGTGACGCTTGCTGTGCGGTGGTAATTATTGAGAATAAAACGAGCAGAGCGATTTTGTACGCTCTCCAAGGTTTTATTCAGTGATACATGGCCAGGGTCCCATATGGATGAAGCGTACTCGAGATTGGGTCGTACATAGGTAGTATATAGCTGTTTTTTAAGTGGAGACGGCGCTAGTGAAAAGTTACGTTTCAAATACCCAAGCATGCGATTGGCTTTGGCTGTTACGTAGTTAATATGAAACTTCCAGGAAAGGTTATTGGCAATGTGTACTCCAAGGTACTTATAAGTTGAAACGGAGTCGAGTGGAGAATCATTAATACAATAGCTTGGACAGGATGATTGACTGCGGGAAATTCGCATTGTTTTGCATTTTGTAGCTTTCAGTTTCATCTGCCAAATGGAGCACCAAGAAGCGATATTATTTAAGTCAGTCTGGAGTAAAGTCACATCGGAAGCATTAGCTATTTTACGGTAAATTACACACTCATCAGCGGAAAGACAAATAGAGCTAGAAACACACTTGGGTAGGTCATTAATAAAAATAAGAAAAAGCAATGGAGCCAAGACAGATCCCTGAGGCACTCCTGATTGGACGGGTACCTCAAGGGAGTCAGTCTCGTTAGCTGTGACATACTGGGTGCGGTTTGAAAGAAATGCCATTATCCAGTTAAGTACTACAGGATCGATGTTAAGGCGACTGAGTTTTAGTATAAGAAGTTGATGGTTAATCTTATCAAAGGCCTTCGAAAAATCTAGAAACGCACAATCAGTAATGAACCCCGAGTCTAAAAATGAATGTAGATCATTGGTGAACATAAGTAACTGTGTTTAGCATGAGTATAATTTGCGGAATCCATGCTGGGAGGGATGAAAAAACTGGTTTGATTCGAGAAAGTTGACGAGGTTGGTGAAAATTATGTGCTCAAGTACTTTGCAGGGTATTGATGTCAAGGAAATGGGGCGATAGTTAGACGGTTTGTGTGAATGGCCAGATTTGTATATAGGAACAACTTTCCCTGTTTTCCAGTCTTTGGGTAGACAGCTCTCGGTAAGTGATTTGGTAAAAATAAAGCTTAATAAAATAGAGCAGTATTCAGTAGTGTTTTGAAGGAATTTTGATGTGATTCCATCGACACCACAAGACGATGATCGTTTCAGTTTACTAATGATGGTTCTGATTCCGGTGGGATCAAAAACAATGGGGTCCATTGGAGAAAATTGAGCGTGAGGGAAAAGCAGGCATTGAGTGGCTGAGGGACTAGTGAACGAGAGAGAGAAGGTGTCATTCAATAAGGCAGCGCATAAATTTTCAGGGACCTGTTTGCCATACTCGTCAATCAGGGTGATTGTTCGATCGTTGGAGCTCTTTACAATGTTCCAAAATTGTTTCGGATTCGTACTTATTAAGGAAGGAAGTGTCGTGTTAAAGAAATTGAATTTAGCTGTTTTCAGAGCGTTTATGTAGTTTTGTGCTGCCTGATTGTATATTGACCATCGGTTAGGACTACATCTCATTTTTGCTTGGCGAAAGAGCCTTTTTTTCTTATTGGATAAGCGTTTTAGATAGGTGTTATACCAGGGGGCACTGGATGAGTGCTGGATCGTTCTTAGTGGAATATACTTGTCACTGAGATGGAGAAGTTTACTTTTGAAAGATGACCAGAGTTCGGAAACCGAAAGCCTCGAGTGGATTAGCAAAATGTCATCGAGAAATGAGGAGAGCTCCATGTTAATAGCGTCAAAGTTGGCTTTGTTGTAATCTCGGATACGTTTCTTTTGTCGCTTTGCTCACGTAGATGGCACTGAAAACGAGAAGTGTAATATGTCATGGTCGCTGAAGCCTGGTACGTGTAACACTGCAGAACTGATGTCAGGAGCTGATGTAAGTATTAGATCAATCAGAGAAGATGACGACGGTGTTACACGTGTTGGTAGATTGACAAGCTGAGATAAACTGAAGTCAGAACAAACAGTGACAAAGTTAGAAGCTTCAGCGGTAGTAGAACTAGCGCAAAGATTGGACCAGTCAATGCTTGGGAAGTTAAAATCCCCAAGCAAAAAAATAGGTGCACCAGGAAACTGTACAGTGATTTGGTTAAGACAGTCATGGATACCTTCACAAAACGCCGTGCTGCAATTGGGAGGGCGGTAACAGGCACCAATGACAAATTTTTTGAAAGCAACAGTTATACAGCACCAAACTGTTTCTAAGTCACAATCAACAGATATAGGAAAACACTGAAAACTTTCATTGATAGCAATTAGGACTCCACCACCCATTCTATCAGCTCGATCATAACGAAAAGTAACGAAGTGTTTATTGCAGTCGAACAGTTCATTTGATGATATTTTCTCAGAAAGCCAAGTTTCGGTTAGGACAATTATGTATGCTTCAGAGTCGTTAATTAGCGCATTAAGATAGTCCTTTTTATTGTAAAGGCTGCGAATGTTCGTGTATAGCACGGAAACTTTCGACACTGATCCGCTTCCCCTCACCCATCCCTAACTTTTGGACGAGTAAGTGCGGCCAGAACGTGTTGCCATGGTGGGTGGGGCCTCGTTATCAACTGTTCGGCTAGCGGGTGGCATCTCGCGTATGTTGTTGGTAAGCGCGTCATAAAAGTAGCATTTGTCTTTGGCAAGTAATTTATTGTGACGTAGCTTGTACTTAGTCTTGAGTGATTTCGCGAACTCAAGAAGTTTCTTTCGAGCTTATCGAGTAGCTGGGCAGAAGTCCTCGCTCATGCTGAAATCGCTATCCTGAAGGCCGGACCGCTTGGAAAATACCAGCTCTTTGGTCTTGTGGGTTATGAATTTAACAATAAGCGGCCTGTTTTTTTCGGAAACGTATCGGCCAATTCTATGAGCACGCGCTACCGCATCTGATGTTAGCTGCAGCTCAAGTTCCTCAGAAAGTAGAGCTAAAAGTTTTTCTTCGGACTGCTGGGGTGTTTCTGATTCGCCGTCACTGATTCCAAAAAAAAATTAAAATATCGCGACGAGAATGGTCTTCCATTTGATCAAGTGGAGAGCGGAGGACTATGGAATCTTGTTCAAGGCGGTCAATGTTTTCTTGTGCTTCATTCATGTCTAGCTGTACGGTTGCCAATGAAGCGGTTTGCTGCTCAACACTTGCTAAACGTTCATTTATTTCAGATATGATGCTAGAGAGCAAGACCTGCTCCTGCTTGATTTCGATAATAGTCAGGGATAAGTTAGCTTGGTTTGCTTCTATCCTGATGCATCTCTCGTTGGTTTCTTTAACCATTTTGAGCAATTCAGTCATATCGTTATCTTTCGGTCCCGGGTTTTCTTCAACATCACCACACATTAGCAGAAAGAGCGAGCAAAAGGAGGCTGCCAGTGTTCCAGGGCATGGAAGCACAATAATAAATGGATCATCTGATTTAAAGCATTTAGTAGGGAGATATGGACGACTAACCTGCGCAAAGAAGACGATAACGTGTGAGTGCATCATCGTCGAAGAGGTGCTTCCATGCCCACTGAAGACGAACCGCTCGGCGTCCGCTTTTAAGCCGTCCGTTTTTCGAAATGTTGATGACGCTGTGGCTGGACTACGATGGATGAGGCCTGGTCTAGCAGTGCAGATGGCAAAAAGGCAGGGGAAGCCGGCGGATTGCGGCAAACCAGCGAAGCTTTGCCCAGGCAATTCAGTGTTCTTTTCACTGGAGTCGAATGTTCCGGCTTTGAAGGGCGTTTCCGCACCATGATTGCAGTGGCTGAAGATAGCAGAAAGCTGCGCAAAGAAGACGATAACGTGTGAGTGCATCATCGTCGAAGAGGTGCTTCCATGCCGTGCTGCCCATGTCCCCCGCACCGTCTTCCTCTCCCTTTCTCTCGTTTCGCCATCTCCTTTTGTACCCCACCCTTCCTTACTATACTAGCTTTCCCCCCTTTTTTCTTTTATTTCTATTTTTTTGCTTCCTCCCCCAATATTGTCCCTGTCTGCTCCCCGCACCCCCATCTTCATTTTTTATTTTTTTCAATTTTTTGAACTGTTGTTGCTATTTGCGTGTTACACTCATTTCCCCCTCCTCTTGAGCTCACAAACTTAGAACGTCCATCTGACGCGAGACCACTACAGTCCTGAAGAAGACCGCACCGCGGTCGAAACGTTGATAAATAAAAGTGTCTTTTGTAGAAGTACCCACTTCTCTTAAATATATATATATATATATATATATATATATATATATATATATATATATATATATATATATATATATATATATATATATATATATATATATATATATATATATATATATATATATATATATATATATATATATATATATAGTTAAGGAATTGAGGGACTCGTTTTGAGAAACTTATGAAGGGAGCCAACAGTCACCGAAACCGAGGTGCATAGGGGAATGTTTAATTTTTTTAAATGTGTAGTGCTAATCAGTGGGATATTAATACTTAGACTAATCTATCGCTTAAAGAAGATTACTTATAAAGTAGCAGAAAAACAACCATGCCTCCGGTGGGATCCGAACCCATGACCTCCAAATATCGCGTCCGGTATATATATATATATATATATATATATATATATATATAAGTACAGCATTACGACACACGCGACTGTGCCTTTTAAAGGTTTATGTTTACGAAAAGCTTCGAGAAGGGTACTCCCTTCCTCAGGGCAGGCTTACAATGAAACAGTTTTGTCAATATAAGCACACAGAACGATTCAAGAAATATAATCTCCACACTCGAAGCCTTTTTGATAATGATGGCAATGAACCGAATATTAAACCACACAACAGTTCTCACAAGGGCCGCGGCTGAATGAAACAAACGCAGAAAAACGCACAGAAAAAAGGGGAGGTGGCAATAGTAAATGAGTAGAAAATGGAACAAATTTGGAGAGCTGTAGAATAATTGCTGGCGGTTTAGCTTTGGTTAACCCTGGTAGAAAGTGAAAAGCTGCGTCTCCCTGGCCTCGTTTGCGGTTGAGTGACTGGCGGTTTCCATAGATAGCCATACTGAGACACACAACGTAATAGGCATTTTTTATTTGTAAAATATCTTGCATTCTTGGAAACGACATAAACTTCGCGACCATATCACACTAAACAATTTCTCACCGATAAGGGTGCAAATCAGCTGTCCCCGGACGAACACCCTTTTGGGTGCTAAGAAGGGTGCACAGCATGAAAGCTTAGAGGGCGCCTATCAATCCTAGGCTTTGCTTCATGGGTGAATCATTGTGGAGCCCCCTTCCAACATGTATTTGTAAAGGTGTTATGGAAATGGAAAAATTGTACGCTTTAATGAGCGTGCAACCATTACATTCTCTAAAGTATCATTAAGTGCACCCATCCTTAAGGGTGCTGATTTCTGCATCCTTTTTTAGCACCGAACAAATAAAAATGGGTGTTCGTCTGGGGACACCTGATGTACACCCTTAAAGGTGAGAATTTGTTTAGTGTGGTAACAGCTACAGCAAGGGTAGAAGCAATAACTGCAACAAGACCTGCAATGGCCTTGGGCACGAACTTTACAGCAATCTATCCAAGTGATTTGGACACAGTGCTTAACGTGCTGTTAACCCCTGTGAAACGGCACTAGCAACCTCGCTGCTAGATGAAGCGGCTGCCTGCACTGGAAACGTTAGCGTTGCTTAGCGCGTTGCTCCTCACGTTGGTAGCCATGTGCTCTCGATGGCAGGCGTTGCATCGATCACACCTAGCGTTCCGCTGAACGCATCAAAGTGCATTGGCGTTTTATGGAGAACGCACTTTCCTGACTTGCGCATGCGATACCGGAAGATGTTTTGCCGCTTAACCGAAGAGCAAATGTCAAATGTCAAAGTCGAGATGGTGTAACAGCCGCCGGTGTCACTGCTGTAGCTGACGTCATGTGTCGAACCTGACTACCACCAGTTATGCTCATGGTTTGACCTATACATTCAAGGTGAAACTTGCGGCCACGGTGACCTCTAGCTACATTCAAGGTGAAACTTGGGGCCCTGCTGACGGCTCGAAAAACTGGCATAGTGAAGCTTTTCGCTTCAAAAGGGAAATGAGCGTTAAGCACGGCTCTCGGCGCACCCGGAGGCCGTAACGGACACCCAACCCCCCTCCCCCCTCCACACACACCCGCTAGACGCCACCGGATCCGAGCGGGCGCCCTGTACATGGTATCCTTGAGACGCTTGCCGGAGACGCATTCGAAAGACACTTGTTAAGCGCCGCAACGGCAACCTGCGACCGTGCCTTGTGCGTGTTTTTGCTTCATTTCTTCGTTTGTCTCTTCTGTCGGGCTTTTCTACCAGACATCCTGGTGCCCTTCTTCCCATCAATACACTAAGCTGTTTCAACCCGTGTCCGGCAGTGCGCTTCCCGTGAAAAAGCGGCGGCCGTAGGGGAAAAAATACTGAGCCAAGCCCGAGCGCGTAATGAGAAGGCAAAGAGAAATTTGAGAGGAAAAACTAACCGGAGAAAGAGAAGAAAGATTTAACAACAAAAATATATTTGAAAACAAAAAGGTATTAAACCCCACACAAAAAGAATATGGATAAAATGTACCGCCGAATAAATATGAAATGGTCACTAATTAGAAGAAGCATGGTGCAGTACATGTTGTTTCGACACCTGAGTGCATGAGCAGATTAAATCAATCTGAGATTATCGTGTTAAACCGATATTGATGTAAGCAAATTGCAATTAACATCAGCTGGTACATAACGACGTGAACACAGGCAGACGAAGCGAGTGTCTTACGCACTTCGTCCGTCTGTGTTCACGTCGTTATGTACCACTTAGCGTGATTTCCTCAGTATGGAACATCATATATCTCCCACTCTTGCCTTCTTCGCTACAAATCTCTAATTGCAACGAGGTGCTTAACTCTAATTGTTAAAATGATGAAAGAATAGTTAACCAGCCTAGTACTAATGATATTGAGAAAGGTTCCGGCGTCCGCCAACATTGGTAATACTATGCTGAAAAAGCCACACTTTTACAGGCAAAAGCCAATTCTTGAAAATTACTGAAAATCTCTCCTGTAACGACTGGTATAACGAATGGAAAGTATAGGTACCATTTTAGACGCTATGCGCCCACTGTTGCTATGTGATAGTGTGTCCACGCGACAACTGTTTTGCTCAATTTGACCTTCTTTGCAGACAGACGCCTTCTTGACAAACCTAAGTACTAGTAAAGGCTAACGGTCTCAAAAGAGAGAAGACAGAGATAGGGGGGGGGGGGGCGGTGAGGGCAAATATACTGTGGGGCGTGCATACAAAGCGAGCACACACGCAGTATGGTAAGGAGAACTGGGCGGGTCGGAAGGCCAGTGGATTGGGAAGATAAAAAAAAGTAGTGGTTGCGAATTAACAAAAGAAGAAAAGCGCACGGCATTTGTGAGCACCTGCAGTGCCTCCAGGTTCGGCAGTGTGGTCCCACGCGGCGCCAATCACTAAGATCCAGACCACTCATAGTTCTTCCAGTCGGTGCCACGTAGTCCACGCACACCCGATGACGTTCACATATCTTCAACCAATGTTTTATTATCTTCATGGGTCCAAAAATAAACGCGTATAGGAATAAGCAGTATTCACAATTGGAATTATATGGGTCTGCGAATTTAACATATGATATAGATTAAACAAGTAACAATTAACGGAACCAGGTAGCAGCACACAATTCCCGAAGGGCGGGATCTTACACATGAACTGTTAGATATGAAACAAGATACTCGCACTGCAGGAAATAATTGAAAAATGAAAAATTGGTCTTTAGGGAAAGGAAATGGCGTAGTAACTGTGTCGGATATGGGCGGACACCTGAACTGCACCGCAAGGGTAGGGATAAAGGAGGAACTAAGAGAATAAGGGAAGAAAGAGGTGCCATAGTGGAGGGCTTCGGAATAATTTCGACTTTGTGGGGAACTTTAATGCGCACTGACATCGTACAGCACACGGGCGCCTTTGCATTTCGCCTCCATAAAAACGCGGTCGCCGAGGTCGGGCTCGAACCCGGGTACTTGGGATCAGTAGCCGAGTACCCGGGTTCAAACGCGGGTTCGAGAAGAAGTTTACAGGGTCATACGAAACGCCACCAGAAATACTACCGCGGGGGCGGATAATATCAACAACGCACTCATCCGCAACCTCAGCGATGAGCTGGTCGCCGAACTGACGGACTTGCTCAACAAGCATTGGGAAGCTGAAACAGTCCCGGAGGAGTGGAAACAGGCCGAAGTGGTCATAATACCCAAGCCAGGCAAGAAACTGCAGAAAGGAAACCTCAGACCGATCTCCCTTACGTCATGCTTGCGAAACTATACGAGCCAGTGGTAACGCAGAGACTTCAACACTACATGGAAGATAAGGGTCTATTCCCTAACAGCATGTTAGAGTTTAGAGCAAAGTTATCTCAAGACGTACTCATCCAATTAAATGAAGAAACACTTCGGAACGTTCTTAGGGACGGAAAAAGCGTAAGAATGGCCCTAGACATCAAGTGGGCTTTTGACAGAGTGGGCCACAAAGCAATCATTACGGGGCTGGACGGCCTGAACTGCGGGCGAAGGATTCACGGCTACGGCAAAGCCTTCCTATCAAACAGAGCTGTAACTATCGGTATAGGGGAACTTCGGTCAGAGAAGTTTCAAATGCCAAACAAGGAAACACGTCAAGGGGTGGTCATCTCGCCCACGCTGTTCAACGTGGCTATAATCGGACTGGCGAAGCAACTAAAATAAATCGACAACATACACCATGCAATTTATGCCGAAGATGTCACAATATAGAATAATACTGGCTCACTCAGAGAGAAAGAAGACACGCTACAAGAAGCGGCCACCTGCGTGGAAAACTACGTCAAAGCAACAGGGCTAGGCTGCTCGACCAAAAAATCTGAGCTCCTACGCGTGCTTAGAGGAAAACAGAGCCGAACAGTTCCTAACAGAAAATAGCTTGGACCAGAAGTCTACCTCGAAGGAAAACCAATACAAGAGAAGACAGTCATACGAGTCCTAGGGATGTGGATGCAGTCAAATGAACGCTGTAGTCATACCCTTGGTCTATTAAAGGCATCTACACTCCAAGTGGCCCACATTTTTACGCGCATCTCCCATAGACGTCATGGTAAACGCGAAGACACACTCAAGCTGGTCAGGAGCCTAGCGTTCAGCTCAGCGACGTACAGTCTCCCGTACGAGAACCATATCAAGAAAGAAAATACAACAGGCGGGCGCGATTTTACAAAAAGCATACAAAACCGTGCTTCGACTACCCCACAACACTCAACAGAAAAGCTCTTAGCCTTGGGAATGCACAACACGTTCGAAGGACTACGGGAAGCGCAGCACGTCGGCCAAATGCGCAGACTGCAGCAGACCCCCACCGGGAGAGTACTCTTAAAGAAATTTCGCTGTACCAAGCAAATTCGGGAACTATTAAGAACCGAAACGATCCCCGATGATATACCGCAGCACGCTCAGGGTGGCACCTATACCAAGAAATATGGACCCCAACCTCCACAAAGACCGCAGAAAGGCAAGGGCCGACCGCTCAGAGTAAACACACGCATCTCAGGATACAACAGTGTACGTGAACGCTGCCACATACGCCATGACCAGGGGACAAGACACCAGCAACGCAGTGGCAACTGTAGACAACTCGGAATTACTCGAGATTACCAGCGCCTCATTGAAAGAATGCACAATAGCCGAGGCTGAAAAGGCGGCCGTCGCTCTAGCGGCAGTTGAGGGCTATCGGATTGGGTGGTCACTGTCAATTCTTACTGACTCACAAGCAGCCTACCGCAACTATCTTTGCGGCAGAGTCGGTCACAGAGCGCTCCGCATACTCCGCTCTGTAGACTGCAAGACACAACAGACAGATGCAGAACCGATCAAACATGAGATCATCTGGGTACCAGGGCACACGGGAGGGGGAAGAGGGGCAGGGAACCAAGTTGCGGACAGGATATCTCGAGGATATAGTTACTATCGAGCATCCAACTTCCACGTCCTTGAGGGACCCCTGCCAGCACCTCAGGAATACTCGGCCATGCTACACAACTACAAAGGCAGCAGGATGCGGTACCCACCACGACGCAAATCCTTAACCAAAGAAGAGGCTGTCACATAGAGACAACAAGTACAAACGGGGTCATATCCAGACCTAAACAGGCTATGTAAAACTCATCCCACACTTAACGAACCCAAGTGTCCGTGGTGCCATGAAAAACCTACACTATATTACAAAACATAGGCACGTCAAAAAGTCGACGGGCAACCGACCAATTAGGAGATGAACTCATCTGAACCGCATAAAAGCACTTGCGCTAGAGCTCAATAAACTTATCCTATCCTATACTATCCTAAAGAAAATATGAAATAAACGCTTCTCCTATGCTTCCCATGATTTCCGTGACCATGAGCTTCTCATTGCCGAATCTTTGTCGGCTAAATAGCTTGACGAAGGCCTCGATTCCGGCATTTGTGATGCCATCGTAGAAGGGTTCTCGAGTAGCTGTAGCCCTCACCATTCGATCGCGTTCCACTCTGACATTTCTCTAATACTCAATGATATATGTATACCGCTATGGGCGAGGGTGGTGCTGGTGAGCAATCATGGTTACGCTACACGCTACATAATTACCCTCGAATGTGTAATGCTCAAGAGCCGTTGTCATAGTACGGTTGGTAGAACACCGTGTGGAATGAATGCAATTCAAGGGTGGGGATCCGACTGGCGACATGTGGCTGTTTTTACAGCGAACGCTCTTCAAGCTTCATTCTAGTCATTTAGCTAAACGAGTAGGAGAGCAATCTTTGCTGCATGACTTGGCCGCATAGGCCTGTGGTCTCCCGGAGGGCAGCCTTCTCGTGGGACAGGGTTCTTGACGTTGACGCCTATTAACCGGTTTGCCACGAAGCCGAGGTGGTAGAGAGGAGCTGCGAATGTGCAGACCAGACAGCTGGACACACATGCGCAGTGCGCGTAATGTGGGTTGGAGAGCGCGCAGCATGTAATAGGCGGATGGCTTGGCACCTAGAGGAGGCGGCCTGTCCGCAGCGTCCGCAATTTACCTGCGAGGTCGTGAAGGGGAAGGCACATCAAAGAATTTCGAAGCAGCTGTTACCCCGCCTTTTAACCTTGCTGTAGTGGCTCCTCCATCGGTGTTTTGGAATCGGTTTGCCATGGGTTTTGCACAATGAAGGGATTGTGTGGCGTAGCAGCGACGATGGCTGCCGCACCTGGAAGCTCAACGAGCATATATGACTTCGCAGTAGGTTTAGTGCAAACTAACCTTCCCGCCGTTTTTCCTTGATTTCTTGCAGGCATGAATGGTGAAACTACTAATTTCCTAGTGCTGAACACACGAAAAGCAACCAGTATATAGGAAAAGTGATATCGGTCTATGCTTTACTCGATTCCGTTGTCTGTTTGCTGTCTTTTTATGTTTGTTTTACAAGAAACCCCGATTGCGCTACCTTTTTACGATTTGCAATAGCTTTTCTTTGCGCAGAACAAGAAAATAATGATGAAGTGGCTGTTGAAATTAACATTTCCTTCCAAGACGCATTTTGAAGCAAATGTCAACACACCACTTGTTGGGTGATTACAAATCAATATCCGCGGCTTATTCCTCGGAATAATCCAATTTACTCCAATTATTTTGTGATTAGTGAAGGCTATTTTAGCCTCACATAGAGGCGGGTTGAGTGATTGTTTTATTGTTTGCTATTTAATTTCGGGGAAGTTTTTGTCTCGATACGACACAAGAGGTCACTGGCACCGGCTGTCTTAGCACTTAATTTTTCTGCAGCAAACACAACATTATTCGTATGTCAATTATTTTTGCATCCTGCTGAATATCTGCAGGCCCATTGTTAGCCCTATGACCAGCACTTATTTTCTCCTCAGCCATCTCAATATTAATGCAACGCCAATTATTTTTTCATGGTGCTGATTATCCACAGATTACCGCTTCCAAAAATACTACAATACAAACCGAGGATTAGTTCCCCTATTACGATATACAAAACAATTCGCAGGCTGAATCATCGCAAATCTTTATCTTGGATCAGCTTATGTTTTAGAAAGCAAGCAACACACTAACTAGAGTGTAGCAAGTACAGGGCTGTCCTATGGGATGTTTATCAGTATTTTTGTATTTAGAGGAGGGTAACAAAACGCGATAAAATAACAATGAATATATTGTAGACCGCAGCAGTAATGCCCACGAAGATGGCAGAAATTGAGACTATCAGTTTTCTTATAGGAGAATGCATCATGAAGGAAAATGCAGGAAAACAAGAACACGTACAGCGTGTTGAAACAAGGAAAGTAGCTTAAATGATGATTACAAAAATAAGTACCGCTAAATAAGTACGCACGCACGCACGCGCAGGCAGACAGAGAGAGAGAGAGACAACCGAAGGGAAGAATTTGGCTTGTTATACAATGAGAGGCACCAACAGCCACAGAAACCAAGGAGCATGTGTGCTTTTTTTAATATGTGGTGTTGATCAACGCAGATTATAGTGAATATTAAATCACTTACACATCATTTATTAGAAAGGTAGGAGAAAAAACAACCAGATGCAGCCAGTGGGAACTGAACACACGACCTCCGAGCTAGGCGTCCGGTGTTCTGCCAATTGACCTAGGGCGACGGCTGTGAAATCTGCTTTCTGGGGTATTTATGTTTGCGTAAGACCTAATTTTCGGAGTTTTCTCCAGCGCCATCTTCGTTCATGAGCGGCGGATACAGTACGGCCTGTATTATTGCTGATGTGACGCGCAACGTCATTGCACGGCAAGGATGGGAGCTGTGTGAGAACCCACTTATGCTTGCTGTGGCATCAAGGCTGCCGGAATCTAGGCGCTCGTTAAGCGATTTAGGAGACAAGGGAAGGGAAATGAGGGGCTCGTTACACATATGTCAGGAGCCAACAGCCACAAAAACTAAAACGTCCGGTGCGCGCCTGGCGGGCTCTTCGGAAGAGCGAGCGAACTGTGTGACCACTTCTCCACATAAAGGGAGCTTAGCGCTTCTTCGACCCTTGTTTGTTGGCGGGTGGAAAGGTAGTCGCCACGCAAACCAAATAAATTAGAAACGCCTCTCGGATGCTGTGCTTGGGTCTGCCTTCAATCACAATAATCACCAATGAGGTCCATGGAAGCGCTCAGTATATTTTATCTTCCATGCTATGAGCACTAATTTTCAATAAACAATTTCGTATGCGGCGAAGACTATTAATTTGCAATTATTTAGTTGCACGGCTATTATTTTGTGTTGTTTTTTGTTATACGTTCCAGATCAAATGTGTTGTAACACTATGTTCTACCTTTGCCTTGTGCATTATTTGCATGCGGCCGGTTCGACGAGTAATTTGGCCCTCTTGCGCATTATTTCTAGTCGTGTGGAGCATCGCTATTGAGGTAGATTATGAACATGCGCAGTAAACACTTACAAATTTCCTTTCTTTTTTGGGGGCACTGCTTTTTGAGCAAAAACATCTGAAACTATTCGTATCGTCCCGCCGTACCATGAGGACAATCCAGATTACTTCCATTTTGTTTGAGTATCTCGTATCCGGCACACATTTTCTTGTTAGTGTGCTGCGTGTATAGCTTTTCATGCAAAAACATGCAACAATGGCTTTCAAATTGTTCAAAACATTGTCTTTTCAGGGAACTATTCTGATTTCAACGCACTTTAGAGAACCTCATCTTAACATCTAAGCGTGGAAGGGGTGTGTAAAATATTTAACCGCTTCAGTTGCATACTGAGCAGGCGAAGGATTTTCATAGATTCATTTAGGCGCCCGCACATCGACTCGTTAACAATGGTGTGCGTAATAGGAAGTATGTTTGAAACTTAGCAGAAGGCCTGGCAAAAATTTTCAGAAGTGATCAGTAAAATGGGGACCGACAGGCTTAGAGAACAGGGTTTCTCAGAGACTAGATTCAGGCGCATACACATGGAAATGCTTTTCTTTGTTTGGGAATGAGTTCTATAGATTTAAAATACATCTTGAAAGTTTCCCAACAGAAAAAACCGGGGCGGTGGCAAAAACACCCAGTGTATTCAATGTTATTAGTCTTCAAGCTTGATTAAGAAAGAGGGATTCATTGCCGGTGGCTTAATTAAAACTGTTATTAGCTTTAATCAATCCCTATAATTAAAAAATCTGACAGCTGTGTAAAGAGACCGGGGCAAATTGTTATATGCACCCTGATTTGCAATCTTTTGATGTGCGCTCGCACTGAGGTCATCGTGTTGAAGACTCGATGATTCATTAGCCAGACATGTAAGTTGTCTCGCACGCACACTCTTTCGATGGTTTGAAAGCATTCTTGCTCACGTTTGTAAGCTTCATTCTTTACTCACCAAAGCATGAAGTGCGGTTTTCCTGAAAGCAGAATAGAGTAATTAATGTAGTTAGCAAAGCTAGACTAGACCGGTCAGAGCGATTACTTCACGTGGACTCTCCCGTAAAAATGAACGTCTTATAATATTGATGTGATAAACTAAAAGCTTTCTAATTGGCCACTTGGCGTTAGTGTCTATGGGGTAGAAATGTATTCATTCATAGCCGTGTATTCGCCAGCAACGGTTATATACAGTACAGGGTGAGCAGGTTCACTTTGAAATAATGGATACATTTTAAACGCAAAGACGAATTGGAGAAAGCGCAAATCGTTCTCGATTATTGCGAATAGTGTTTAGCAAATAGCCACTAACGGGTTAGATAATGATCATCATTATTTAAGCGAGACAAACCGGAACACTGTGGCACCATCTAGTAATCTAAGAAGACCGGCTGGGCGGAGAATTGATTAGATACGTAAAAATCCAACAGACCAACAGGCGGCGACAGCGGAGTTGTTAGTGGCACCGGTTGCATATATGAAGAACGTGGGTTTCAATCCTATGTGCACCAATGCATTTAAGCATGTGTTTTTTTTTTCAAAATCAAGTAATCTCGACACCTGCACAATCATCCCTAACTGGTAGTGAAGCAGCTCAAGAACTTGCTCGATGTCTCGCTTTCCGAGCTGCAGGTCGTACCGAGGGCTTCACAGATAGGGATTATCTTGTATGATACGCATTACGGACTCAGCAGGACTACTCACCCCCAGCCGACAAAGCAGTAACCAATAGCCAAGCCACCACTTGACGTCGCCTGAAAATGAATACATTTCCAAACCCGGTGATGTGCAGCCTTTATTACGCGGGGGAATATTAAAATCCATTTAGGGTCTTTAAAAATAAAGCTATAACCTTAATCATATCCTTTAGGAATGCCCTCTTGCCTCTCCGGACGGTCGGAAAATAAACTCACTCGGAAAATAAACTCACTACTTAGTCTTGTAGAACAGTGCAAAAACAAAAAGACTGAGAAGAACAAGGACACAAGACGAGCGGTCATCACATGTACGACTGGCCGTCATACACCCCTAAGCCGCCGCCAAGAGTTATGACCTCAGAGCCGTCGTCTAGGCGGGGAGCCTAAAAAACTCTCCTCTCTGTAGTACAATAAATGTTTTGCAATCCAATCCCTAGATTTCTTTTGGTGTGGACAGATAATATTTGCAACAAGAAAGGGGGAATTGTAGCTGTTAGATGCTTTCCTGCTTTAGAAAGAAGCGCTGTTGTCCCATGTATCGCAATTACAGTCGCTAGTACGTGTGCCAATAGTTGTCATTCTTGCTGTTTCCTTGCGCACGCTGTATTTAGAAGTCCGCAATAGGTTTACACTCCATGTTTGCCCTTCATGTGGTTCCACGCGTGTGCACCATGGTTTCACCTCACATCTGTGAACCCCAGCTAGTCGAAATTACAATAAAATGAATTGAAACCCACTCTACATTCATCAGATGAGTTCCTTAAATATTGCGTATTTTATTACACCTTCGAAATCACAGCCGTTATATTATCAACGATAATGCAAGCACGATCCGAGTTTTGGCCCCCTTTCAAATTCAATCTCCGGGTTGTGGTTGCCATGGTATGGCCACCTGAATTAAAACTCAAGACAGACACCAACATAGTGATCCTCCCAGCGGACAAGGGCACCACAACAGTCGTTCTGGACAGACGGGACTACGAAGAGAAAATATCCACCTTACTCAAGAGTCAAGATTATGAAAAATTGCAGAAGGACCCCACTACAACTACCCAAGCAAGGCTAAACAAAACATTGAAAGAAGTATTCCAAAAGTACCCCAACTTCCGAAACCTCTACCTTCAGTTAATGAGCACCAACGGATCGGCTCCAGCATTCTACGGCCTGCCCAAAGTCCACAAACCGGGGATCCCTTTGCGCCCGATTGTGAACTTCCGGTGTTCCCCTCTTCGCTCGTTGTCAGAATACCTTCACAAACTCATATCCCCAATCGCAGAAAAACAGCCACCCATATCCTTCATTCCAGTCGCTTCATCGAACTGGTGCCCCAAGCCACCCTTGAGGCCGACGAATGCCTTGTCTCCTTCGACGTGGTGTCCTTTTTCACAAAAATACCCCTGAAGATTGCTGTGACCGCTACCCGAGGCGCCCTACAACGCGAAGACACACTCAGCGCCCGAACCCCGCTGATTGTAAATGATGTGTGCCGCCTCCTGGAGTTGGGCCTATCAAACACATACTTCTCGTTAAACGAAAAATTTTACCGACAAGTGAAAAGGACGCCAATGGGAGCCTCAATCTCTCTCGTCATGGCCAATTTAACCATGAAACACATCGAACAACGAGCCCTCAACTCATTCCAGCCGAAACCAAAGATTTTCCTCGGGTATGTCGACGACTGCTTCGCCGTCGTGAAAAGATCTGAGATTCAAAATTTCCTTTCTCATTTAAACTCCGAAGAACCTGACATTCAGTTCACGCTAGAGGTGGAACAAGAAAACTCCTTGCTGTTTTTGGACGTCCTCGTGTCCCGAAACCACAGTACCCTTCAATTCTCTGTATACCGCAAACCAACTCACTCAGGCCGGTATTTCCACTTCTCTTCGAACCACCCGACAGTCCATAAAGCTTCAGTGGTGAAGACGTTGTTCAGGAGAGTTGAGACACACTGCAGCACAGAACTTGACAGAAAAAAGAACAACGCACGATATTGAAAGAACTCATCATGAACGGCTACCCAAAAGACTTTATTCAAAAACCATTCGACGTCAAAAACACAACATTCGCCACGAAATCAAAGCACAAAGACCAACGCCACCATCAATATACGTCACTTTACCTTATGTCAGAGGTGTCAGCGAAACCATCGACCGAATCCTGAATAAAGGGGTCTCCGGGTTGCGCACAAGCCTACAAACACTTGCGCTTTGCCTACCTGTTCCCAAAGATCGGCCGAAGAGAGAAAGAGCCCAAGTCATTGTCTACGAAATTCCTTGCGTTTACTGCGACGCAAGCTGCATTGGTGAAACAAAAAATTTCAAAGAAAGAATTCGGCAACATAAAAACGACGTCCGCAACTTCGCAAGAGAGAGCAGTCCAGTAGCCGAACATTCCACGGTACTCTGACCATAGAATTAACTTCGACGAAATCCGTATCCTCGGAACCGAAACAAATTACCACAAAAGGCTCCTTCTGAAATCCTGGCAGATCCAAACCACCCCGATCAACATCAACCGCACAAAAGGAAACGTGCCCCACCCAGTATATGCCCAGGGACTTCGCTCTTCAACTCAACGAAAAAAATCGTCATTGACCGCTTCCCGACAGTGGGACAACGTGATTAACAGCCTTAACCCCACTTTCTCCCCCTCCCCCACGCCTTTCGCGTCACAGCTGTCGTTCCTTTGAGCACCTTCTCCCCTCCATACTTAGAAGGCGCTAGCTACCGCCTGTGCAGTAGCTACAGATGTGCAGTTTTTTTTGGAGGACATGGCGGCCGTCAGGGCGAGACCGATGACTTTGCGTTGTTCTTCTGCTTCGCCCCCGCAGGGGGGCGCCTGCAGCTTGCAGGCGTCGCGACGGTGAATGGCGACACCGCGGGTTCCCGAGCATCAGCAGGGACATCCCCGCAAGGGGATGATGGTGAATTGTGCATCACCACGGACCCGAGCACCCGCGCCTCGCCGTGCGTGGCATCGCCGTGTCCGGGGAAAAGGGATCCTGGTGGTTGAGCCGATGCCGAGCGTTTGGACCTTTAAGGCCCCTCGGCGGAAGCAACACACCACTTTGGCCCCAGCTTCACGTAGACGGCACCTCCGGCCTGACACGACCGGGGGAAATCGGCAGTCGCCTTTTCCTATCCTCCACTCTGTCTTTCACTTTCCTATCTCTTTCTCACAACTCTCCTATCTCCTACTCACTTAGTTTTTTTCACTTCTCATAGGCGGCCAGGGTTAACCATGTGTGGCCAACCACCCTGAGTTGTGTCGGATTTGGTTATAGTTGAGGTGTACAGCTGGCGTGGGCAGGACTTGCTTTCAAGTTCCTGTCCCGTCCCCTTGTTGGACTCCATGGTGGGTGGCTGGCACCATGACTGAAAAACTTCATTTTTTATGGCTCCCCCCTTTCAAAACCCGATCGCTCTCGCAAGTGAGGGCGGAACGAAGCAGCAGACTTTTTTTCAAAAAAGAAACCGACATTAACATTCACCAAGTTCTATGTAATCCACAGCGAAAGTAATGAAAAACAAGCAAGAATAATTTCTCCGTTCCTTGTGTCTGAATGCCTAACAGATACCCTGGGCCCTGGCTACAAGGTGTCTAAAATGGCCAGCGGGGACTTATTGTTAGAACTTCTTGACAACACCCAGAACTCGAAAATCGCAAACATTGCATCCATCGGAGAAATCCCAGTTTCCATAACAGCGCACCAATCCCTAAACTCAGTCCGTGGTGTCATCTCTGAAAACGACTTCATACACCTAACCGAGAAAGAATTGCTGGAAGGCCTGTCTGACCAAAATGTCACAGATGTGTACAGAATCAAAATCCGGAAAGACAATAAAGAAATAGAGACAAAACACTTGGTTCTAACATTCAATACAAGTACATTACCAGAAACCATCGATGTAGGATACTTAAAAGTAAATATCAAGCACTACATTCCAAACCCACGAAGATGCTTCAACTGCCAAAGGTTTGGC
Organism: Amblyomma americanum; assembly: GCA_030143305.2. Lineage (NCBI taxonomy): Eukaryota > Metazoa > Arthropoda > Arachnida > Ixodida > Ixodidae > Amblyomma > Amblyomma americanum. Next base: position 88,817 of record JARKHS020003341.1, on the reverse strand, counting down.
CACGGCTCACAAAGCTGCCGCGGCCGCAAAACGTGCGCAAAATGTGCTTCCAAAGATCACGTTTCTGAGGAATGTGACGCAGCCCTGCGCTGCGCTAACTGCGAAGGAGAACATGCTGCATACTCCAGGGCCTGTCCGTCCTGGAAGAAGGAAAAAGAGATTATCACGATAAAAACCAAGGAAAACATTTCATTTAGAGAAGCAAGAAGGCGATTTTCCGTTACCAACCAGTTCTCCTTCACAGCAAAATCCAGCTTTGCTGATGTGGTGCGCAGGGGCGGTGCACCACATAGCACCCCGGTCGCTGCCGAGGCCACTTCCATCGAGCCAATGGCAGGACCATTCACGCCCCAGGCAGGGTCAGCGAAAGCTGCCCTGCTAGTGTCAAAGCAGGGAGCGCCGGTCCATGCGTCGGCATCCCGCAGGACTTCCCCCTACCGGGGGAGGACTGAAACCCACAAACCCGCGGCTTCCTCGCGGTCCTCCAGCGCCTCGCGTGAGGCGATGGATATAACTGCCACTCCGCCTCCACTACAGAGGCGGAACAGCTCTCTTGAGCGGAAAAAAGACAGGCTCCTAATAACGGGCCCACTACTTAAGTAAATCCCCTTTCATTTCCTCTCAAAAACATAAACATGGCTTTTTTAATCCATTGGAATTGTAGAGGACTTATGCGGAATTACAGCGACATAACACATATTTTAGGGTCAATGTTACCCACAGCTTTATGTCTTGAGGAGACCAATCTTGGTTCACAACATGTACATATCCTGAAACATTATAAAACTTTTAGACGCGATCGAGAGCAGGCAAATCGGCTATCGGGAGGCGTCGCGATAGTCGTTCAAAGCGGTGTCCCTGCTCAAGAAATTAAACTCAAAACAAAACTTGAGGCGGTTGCAGTCAGTATCGTCAGCTACAAGACACTAACAATCTGTTCCGTATACATTCCTCCACATTTTATGTTAACACTCCATGATCTACAGCAACTGATCAGAGAACTTCCGGAGCCATATCTGTTACTTGGGGATTTTAATGCTCACTCCTCCCTGTGGGGAAGCGAACGCTGTGACGCTAGAGGTCATATAATCGAAGATTTTATCCTGACGAATAATGTATGTCTTTTAAATACGAAAAAGGCCACATACTGTTCCCCAACGTCTGGGAAAATGAGCAGTTTAGACCTGTCTTTTTGTTCACCTTCTGTTTTTAGTGATTTTAAGTGGGACGTTTTAGACAACCCGTTTGGGAGTGATCACGTACCAGTTTTTATAAGCCTATCATCCTCACCTGCAGCCATCCCGACCAAACCACGGCGATGGAAGCTACATCTAGCTGATTGGGCGTTGTTTAGAGAAAAGGCCAGATTGGAGGACATTTACTCAGAAACACTTAGCATAGATGAAATCAATGAAATTCTTACAAAGCGTATCATCGATGCTGCACGGCTAGCTATTCCCCTGTCCACAGGCGTGGTGCGCCAGAACCACAAGGTATGGTGGACGCGAGAATGTTGGGAAGCCAAAAAACAACAAAATAAGGCCTGGGGTGTATTTCGTAGGTATCCTACTCACGAAAATCTAATAACTTTCAAAAAGGCAAAAGCTAAAGCCCGATATATACGGCGGAACGCGGAAAAAATGTCTTGGCAAAATTATGTGTCGTCCTTAAACAGCTCGGTAACATCAAAAAAACTGCGGGAGCAGGTCAGAAAAGTAAATGGCAGCTATTCCCCATTCACCCTTCCTCTGCTGACGGATCCTGGAATTCACACAAGTATTAAAGAACAAGCAGACATTTTGGGGCAACATTTTTTTATAGTTTCTAGTTCTTCCCACTATACACAGTCATTCTTAAAAAACAAAAACACAACCGAAAAACAAAGACTCCCTACGGCAGGCAGCACAAACGAGCCTTACAATAATTTGATTACACTTCAAGAAATACAGAGAGTACTGTCTATAGGTAAACAAACTGCACCAGGCCCCGACGAAATTCATTATGAAATGCTATCCCATCTATCTGAGCAATCTATAGAAGTTCTGTTAAAATTTTTTAACAAAATATGGGTAGTAGGGAAAATACCAGCTGCTTGGAAAAAAGCCATTATTGTTCCATTTCTAAAACCAGGAAAGCCACCAACCTCCCCTAAGAGTTACAGGCCTATAACCCTTACAAGCTGTCTTGCCAAATCTTTTGAGAGTGTTATAAATATTAGATTAATGTTTATTCTAGAATCCCGAGAGCTTCTTGATGTCCACCAATGTGGTTTTAAAAAAACATGTTCCTCAGTCGACCATTTAATCCGCCTGGAAAACACAATCCGAGAGGCCTTTATACACAGACAACACTGCCTTTCAGTTTTTTTCGATATGGAGAAGGCATATGACACGACCTGGAGGTTCGGGATTCTTCGCGACCTGGCAGAGCTTGGTATCCGCGGGAGGATGCTGAAATATTTGAGCGACTTTTTATCCAACCGTTTTTTCCAAGTTCGTCTCGGCGCAACCCTCTCAAGTAATTTTACTCAGGAAAACGGCGTTCCTCAGGGATGCATTTTAAGTACTACATTGTTCATAGTAAAAATGAATTCTTTAACCAGTATAATTCCACAGTCCATTATGTACTCGGTCTACGTTGATGACCTTCAAATTGCATGCACATCTTCTAGCCTGGCAACTTGTGAGAGACAACTACAACTCACAATAAACAAATTAGCACTTTGGGCAGACAGAAATGGATTGAGGTTTTCTCCACAGAAAACTGTTGCGGTTCATTTCTCGCTGCAGAGAGGACTGCAGGTTAATCCCACCCTCCACTTGAACGACACCACACTTCCAGTAAAACAAGAACACAAATTTTTAGGCTTAACTTTTGACAAAAAGCTAACGTTTCTACCACATATAAACACCCTAAAAAAGAAAGCCACCCAATCCCTGAATATACTTAAAGTACTCTCACGGAAGCGTTGGGGATCCGATAGGAGGTGCCTATTGCACATCTATCGCTCTCTAGTACGCTCTTCGTTAGACTATGGATCCATAGTGTATGGGTCTGCGAGGCCATCATACCTTAAAAAGCTAGTTCCAGTACAAAACCTCGGGTTGCGCCTTTCAACTGGTGCTTACAGAACATCACCCATAAATAGCCTTCACGTAGAAGCAAATGAACCGACCCTCACCAACAGGAGAACAATGCTTACCTGTGCATACGTACTGAAAATAAGGTCGCTACCGAAACATCTTTGTTACAGCATAGTAACAAAATGCCATCCAGAACACTGTTCACCAACAAACCTCAAGCTGTAAAACCATTGCTCCTCCGCTTTGAAGAAATATGCCAAGAAATAAACATACTAGATGCACTTCCTGATGTTGCCCAGAGACCCGATAGGTTGCCACCTTGGTACTTGTTTCCTGGTGTATGCGATTTCGCACTGACACACATTCAAGAAAGACATACCCCACTGGAATATATACAGCAAGAGTTTCTTGGAGTAAGTGAAAAATACAAGAATTGCACAGATTTCTACACAGATGGATCTAAGACAGCACTCTATGTAGGGAGCGCGATAGTGCAAGGGAAATGGAAAAAAGTAGTCAGGCTGCCTCAGTGCGCTTCAATATTTACAGCAGAATGCTACGCCATTGATCTAGCTGTAGAACAAATATTGAAGAAAAAACATACAGAAAAGTGTTATCTACAGTGACTCCCTCAGCGTAATTACAGCAATAAACCCCAGAAATGCAACTGAACCCTTAATAGAAAACATAATACATAATGTAATACGAGCTGATTCACAAGGACATACAATAAAGTTTTGCTGGGTTCCCAGTCACGTGGGCATCAGCGGAAATGAGAGGGCTGATGCAAGCGCCGCACTTGCCCTTAACGCAAAAATAAAACCAGTAAACATACCGGATAAGGACTGCATCAAGCCAGTCCAGAATAAATTGAGAGAAAAATGGCAGGCCTCTTGGGACAACGAGGTTACAAGCTGCACTTTGTAAAACCTGTCCTGGGTGAATGGAAGACCTGTAGGCACCAGGAACGATTTATTGAAGTAATTTTATGTCGTCTCCGCATTGGACATACACACATTACACATAATTTCTTACTAACGAAACAAGACAAACCTCGTTGTGAAAGATGTGGAGACGAACTAACAATAAACCATATTTTATTATCGTGTGCAAAACTCGAAAAACTAAGAAATAAGCACTTTACGAAGTTTTATAATGAATACATTCCTTTACACCCAGCGCTGCTTTTAGGCGAAAATGCCATTGTTAACATATCTTCCGTTTTTAGAATTTTAAAAGAAGCATATGTTCTTCAGACACTGTAAACTTTGATCCACAGCTTTGCTTTAAAATTAGATGCATTTCAGCCATTTTCTCATTCCATGAGAAGAGGGCTGAGGTGGTTATTTGAATGGTTGGGAGCCTCAGGATCCTTGCCCAGCCAAGGATGGCTACTGAGGTTATCTGACCTTCTTGAAAGCGTTTATTTTTAGCCAGTTATAAAATTTCTTCTTTCTCTTATTGCTACCAGAACGAAATAGCAATTTAAGTCCTCTACACAACCATGTTTCCTCCCACCTACAGAAAAGTGTTCATATACCTTGAGCCTGGCGCATGATAGCCTTAGCTGCTTATGTGCCATTAAATCCAACACAACACAACAATCTTCTGCTTCGCGGTTGAGCAATAAGGTCTCCCAGGTTTGTACATTTCTTTTTGGGTCTGCTGCTCTCGTGGGCATTTGTTTATTGCGTGTAAGCGAATCTTGAGAGTGTTCGCCAGCGCCACCCTCTTCCATAGCGGCGGACGTAGCATGTTCTGTATTACCGCGAATGCGAGGTGGTACGTCATCTAATGGCGAAGGCGGAAACTCTGCGAGAGCCTTCTTGTGCTACCTATGGCATCATGACTGCCAGAACTGAGACCCTCGTTAAGCTATTAGCAGACAAGTTAAAGGAAATGAGGGGCTCGTTTAACAAACATATGAAGGAAGCCAACCGTCGCCGAAACCAAGGTACAGGGGGGAATGTTTCCTTTTTTTAATTTGTAGTGCTGGTTATTGGAAGAATATTACCTCAATTTTTCTGTAGCTGAAAGAAGACTATTATAAGGCAGCAGAATAAACAACCATGCCGCTGGTGGCTCCAGCGCTATTTATGTGGCCAACCCGTTCTCGATCCCGCCTCAGATACCCGCTCGTCGATAGCCCGGCTGGCCTTCACGTCAGTGCCATTACGCCTGTTCCCATCACCAATCAGTCTTCTGTCGATATTTTTCACCGTTCCGTCGACGCCGCCCTGACGTCTACCTAACGGGACTAGCTTGTCGCAGTTCTGCAGTGTTTTCAAGTTTCGTTTGACTACCAGCAACCTTCGTTCGGCCGCACAACCATCGCTACCCACTGTATTGGCACTGGAACCCATGCCCCTTTGCGCCAACGTCAACACCGCATGTCAGCCCCTGAGCGCCGCATCATTGACGAGCAGGTAACCGACATGTTCAAGCGCCACGTGATACAGCCGTCTCACAGCCCGTGGGCATCGCCAGTGGTCCTGGTCAAGAAAAAAGACGGTTCCATCCGGTTCTGCGTGGACTACCTTCGTCTGAACAAGATTACACGCAAGGATGTTTACCCTCTCCCCCGTATCGATGATGCCCTCGACTGCCTGCAAGGCTCTGAGTTCTTTTCTTCATTGGACTTGTGCTCGGGTTACTGGCAGGTGCCGATGGCGGATGCCGATCGCCCAAAAACTGCATTCGTCACACCTGACCGGGCTCTATGAATTTAATGTCATGCCATTCGGCCTCGCCAATGCACCCGCCACATTCGAGCGCATGATGACAACATACTCTGAGGACTCAAATGGCACACATGCTTTTGTTATCTGGACGAGGTTGGGATCTTTTCCCCGGACTTTTCGTCTCACCTTCAGCGCCTTGAGACTGTTTTCGCTGCCTAACCGGCGCTGGCCTCCAACTCAATTTGAAAAAGTGCCGCTTTGGTGCTCGGCAGCTCACTATCCTCGGACATGACGTGTCGAAGGATGGCGTGCTCCTAGACCCGGTCAAGTTGCGAGCTGTGGCCGAATATCCGAAGCCCACTTCTTTAAAAGACCTCTGCAGCTTCGTCGGCCTCTGCGCCTACTTCCGCCGCTTTGTCCGCAATTTCGCCACTACCATCGACCCCCTGACCAAGCTCCTTTCCACCCACGACCTTTCGGCCTGGTCACCAGACTGTGATGAAGCCTTTACGACACTCCTCGCCTCCTGACCACTCCCCCAATTCTGCGTCACTGCCACCCTCGTTCTCCGACGGAACTCCACACCGACGGCAGCGGCGTCGGCCTCGGTGCAGTACTCGCTCAGCGCAAGCAAGGCTTTGACGAATACGTTGTCGCTTACGCTAGCCGGACACTCACAAAAGCTGAAGCCAACTATTCTGTAACCGAGAAGGAGTGTTTAGCCATCCTTTCAGTGATAATCAAATTTCGCCCCTACCTGTACGGTCGCCCTTTTCACGCTGTCACCGATCACCACGCCCTCTGCAGGTTGTCCTCTTTGAAAGATCCCTCTGGTCGACTGGCGCGCTGGGCTCTGCGACTCCAAGAGTACGACATTCGCGTTATCTATCGTTCGAGCAGCAAACATGCCGATGCTGATGCCCTCTCACGTTCCACTGTACCATCTGAGGCAGTTCCCTGTATATGTGCCCTGCCTTCTTTGCCGTTTGACTCCTCTGATATGGCTTCCAAGCAACTAAAAAACCCGTGGATCACTTGCCTTTTAGATCTCTTATCTGGACAATCGTCTCGACCTCCTTCCCGTGCTCTCGGTCGCCAGTCCCACCATTTCGCCATCCGAGACGAGCTTCTTTACCGCCGCAGCTATCTCCCGGATGGTCGCAAGTGGCTTCTCGTCATTCCAACACATCTGCGCTCCTTCATTCGCTCTTCCTACCGCGACGATCCCCAGTGTGCCCATGCCGAATTCTTGAAGACCTTCACCCGTCTACGACAGCGGAACTACTGGCGTGGGATGGCCCGTTATGTCCGCCAGTTCGTTCAGTCCTGCACCGCATGCCAACATCTACCTCGCCGACCCGCCGTTCCTATGCAGCCGCTGCTTTGTCCAGCGCAGCCCTTCGAGCGTGTTGTCATCGACCTCTACAGGCCTCTTCCTAGCACATCAACCGGAAACCGCTGGATCATCGTTGCCATCGACCACCTTACACGCTACGTTGAAACGTAGCCTTTACCACCCGCTACAGCCCACGACATTGCATCCTTCATTCTCCATCGCATCATTTTTCGCCGTGATGCGCACAAAGAGCTCCTCAGTGATAGAGGTCCGGCCTTCCTCTCTGAAATTGTAGGTCTCCTTCAGGAATGCAGCGTCGTTCACCGCACCAGCTCCGCCTTCCATCCCCAGACAAATGGTATGGTTTAGCGTTTTAACCGCACCATCGGCGACATGCCGGCCATGTATGTTGCTTCCAACCATTGTAAATGGGACCGCGTTCTCCCTTTTGTCACATGAGATTATCACTCCTCTGCTGAAGCCACCGCCGGATTCTCTCCGTACTTTCTCCTGTACGGCCGTGAGCCTTCTTGCACAATGGACATCATTCTACCTTACCGCCGTGATGCTTCCAAATTTACCACTCTTTCTCAAGCCGCAACTTATGCCGAAGAATGCCGACAGCTTGCCCGGTACTTCACTTCTCACGCCAAGCAGCAGCAGAAAAGCACCCGTGATCCCCCTGCACTTCCTCCCGCCTACCTTCCTTGACTCATTGGTCTGGCTCTGGGTACCCTCCTCAGGTCCCGGCCTTTCCTCCAAACTTGTTAGCAAGTACCAGGGACCCTACCGTATTCTTCAGCAGACAACCGCTGTCAATTACTTTGTGAACCCCTTACGCCATCCCCTGATCATCGTCGCTGAGGCCGCGCCATTGTCCACACGACCCGCCTCAAACGATGAGAAGCGCCGAACGCTCGGTCCCTCGTGCTTGCTCTGGTCTGAACGCTGCTTCTGGTCTTTGCCTGGACTGTACCGCTGGTTGTTCGCCACGCTGTGCTTTGCAAGACGTTCCTTACTACTACTATATATATATATATATATATATATATATATATATATATATATATATATATATATATATATATATATATATATATATATATGTACCTCTGCCTCTTTTTTTCGTTACGCTCTTCTGTCGGGCTTTTCTACCATACATCCTGGCGCCCTTCTTCTCATAAATATACTAGGCCGTTTGAACCCGGGTCCGGCAGAGCGCTTTCTGTGAAAAAGGGGCAGCCGTGGGAAAAAAGGAGAAAAAATTTTGAGCGAAGCCCGAGCGCGTAATGAGAAGGCAGAGAGGAATTTGGGAGACAAAACGAAAGGGAGAAGAGCAGAAAAATATTAGCACGAAGAACTTGGAAAGAAGAAAATATTAACATACACACACACACGCACGCACGCACGCACGCACGCACACACGCACACACACAGGCAAAATGAATAGAATGTGGCGCCAAAGAAATACGAAATGGTTAATGAGAATTTAGTAAGGCAGAAACTTGGGCTAGTTGGATATTGTTTGAACTCATATTTTCTAGCGCTTAGTGAACACAAGGGACAAGAACACAAATACACAGGACGTACGCTAGTCTTCAACTGTCGTTTAATCGAAAAAAACATTCAATATAAGACATCTCAAATGCTGATATTCACACACGCGCAGTAGCAACGCCACGTTTCAAGAACAACAATTTCTTTTTTTTTATAGACGTGTCGGCACCCCATCTGTTTATCTATCAAAAAAAGAATTGTTGTTCTTGAAACGTGGCGTTGCTACTGCGCGTGTGTGAATATCAGCATTTGAGATGTCTTATATTGAATGTTTTTTTCGATTAAACGACAGTTAAAGACTAGCGTACGTCCTGTGTATTTGTGTTCTTGTCCCTTGTGTTCACTAAGCGCTAGAAAATATGAGTTCAGTTAATGAGAATGAATAAGGCGTGAAAGACATAACACAGAATGAAAAATTATAAAAGTTAAAAAAAGAAAATATAATACATGTGTGCAGAAACCGCGAAAGGTCTACGGCCTGCGGGGCTGCCGTGTGGTCCTAGTGGGCTAGGTGATAGAGTTAGAATATAGGTGTCTATTCCGGATAGAACTTGGATGTTGGCTTTAGGTTGGACAAAGGAGATTACTGAGAAAATCAACAGCTAGATTCCCAGCCATTTTAGAGCGTGGTTTAAGTTGTCATGAACAACATCCGGCGTATTTTGATTTATAATGCTGTCCAAAGAAAATGACGGGTGAAATTTCCAACGTTGTCTTCTTCAAGCAGGGGAGCCTCCCAGGAGTAGCGTTCAAACCATGGGAGAACGTGCCAAACTTGTGAATGAGGTATGACTCCTGTTGTTCCCTGTAATATGTGCTAGGGAACCCGGACTGGAGAAGGATGACGCGGATGTTTTCAAAACGGTGGAATTGCAGACGTAGGTGCTTGGAAAGGGGTACGCTGGGTAAGGATGACACGTGGGCTTTGTGGTTGTTACAGCTGAAGCGAAATGATGTCTTGGTCTGACCAATATACTCTTGCCCACACATCTCATAATGAAGTTTGTAAATCACATTGCTCGAGTCGCAGTCGAGGCCTTCGCTATGTGAAACAGAAAGTTGTCGAACTCGCATTTTGCCAGTTGAGTGTCTATAATTTGCAGACTGACTTTGCAGCGAGGTTTTCCGCATGGGTGACACCCACCCTGGGTACAGTTCTTTGTTTTCGCATTGACAAGCAAGTCTCTCAAGTTCTTGTCCAGGTGGTAGACCACTCTGGGCGGTTCCTTGAATATTAGTGACAACCTATTACTCGGTCTGATTATATTAAAGTGACGGCTTAGTATGTTATTTACTCTGGGAGCCGTTGAGGAGAAGTTAAGGATTAAGTTTGTTTTGCTGTCGTCTTTCACCTTGTTTTCTGCCAGGATGAATGTGGGGTCTAGGTTGCGAGCGCGTTCAAGCGCGTCATCGACTATTTACCCGGGGTATTTCTGGCGTGACAGAACGGCTTTGAGAATTCCTTTATTTTGGGGAAATTTCTCTGTGGTAGAACACATCCTTCGGTATCTGTGCGCCTGAGAATATGTAATGCCTGTTTCGCAGTGTTTCGGATGGCTACTCTGGAAATGAAGATATTGCTGTCTATGCGTGGGCTTTTTTTATCGTGTAGTCGAAAAGCAGTTACCGTCCACCGATATCTCCACGTCGAGAAAATTAATTCTCGCGTCGGAGATACTGTGGGTGAACCTGATTGAGGGGTGCAGGGCATTAAACTGAGCAATGAATTCCAACAAGCTTAATTGCTTCATCATGTTCCCTTACAAGAAATATGTCGTACAGGAAACGCTTGTAGAAAAGTATTTTTCTTTTGCTGTTTTTCAACGAAGGGAATTTCTAGTGACGCCATGAAGATTCCGGCGTAGTTGGGTGCCATTTTTGTGCCCATCGTAGTACCGCTTATCTGGAGGTAGTGTTCATCATGAAACTCAAAATTGTTCAAATTCAGGACCAGTTCAAGAAGGACGGAAAGACTTCCATTGTTCCATATATATATATATATATATATATATATAAGTGTAGCAATAAATGTGTGTTTGTGTGCTGTATTTAAAGCTTGAATTTTCGTAGATTTCCTACCTGTTAACTCTCTAGAGGGTGCCATGGCTTTAATTTATGCCGGCTTGCACACTATAATATTAAGAATATAACATTACTCTTGTTGCTCGCTTTCAAAGACTTATTTAAGCTGATTTTTAAAAATTTTATTTTAATCAAACTTTATCAAACTAATCGCCTTTCTCGTGAAGATGTTTCTAGAGAGAGGGGGGGGGGAGAGATTGGTCATGTGAGCGATGGTTAATAAATCACAGTTGGAATTAACGTTCTGTTTGGCCTATGTATTACATGCGGCACTCGCCGCATCCAAGTATCTGAACAAGTTTGTTTGAATGACACTGTGATTCTTCCCGGAGGAAAAGTTTCAAATTTTAACGCGTCCATTGAGCAAATTTTGCGGTTGCTGGTGATCGCAAACTTGACGTCGATTTTTTTGCATGGTGTGCAACCCACATGCTTCGACTTAATGACTGTTGTATGAACAATATCATTCTCTAAATTTTGGTCTTCTGCCTGTCACCTCATAAAATTTGAAAAGCCGGTCACATTGTCCTAAGATGTATTGTTTTTTTAAACTTTTTGTAATGTTCGGGAGGGTTGTTTGTGAAGTTTAGAACGAGGTTACAGCGATGCGCAATTAAGGATGTTGGCTGGGGCTCATCAACAACGTGATAATGAATTGTTATTTCCTCCCTTTTAATGGTATCATTTGTTATAGAGTAATATAGGATGTAAGGTAGTGTTGTTTCTTTGGAATGTCCCGCATGTGGTCAGAATTTCCTTAGAAATCTTCTGATCGTGAGCAAATTCTTTTGAAGAAATTCTTTTGCAGTGGCATGGGCAGCAACTATTGAAACGAAGAAACTGCGGTCTCTCTGTGGTTTTTTAAGTGCTTGCGATTAATGTACTTTCTTCAGCTTGTACCGAAACATCCATGTAGTTTATTTGTTGGTTGAGGTAATGTGAAGATGTTTGGATGTATGCTTTTCATGCAGGTGATAAACGATATGGGTTTGGCCTCGGCTTTTGTACAAACGATAAACATATCTCAGATGAAGCATTTTTAAAAAGATGGTTTGGTTGGGTATGAGACAAAGCCTGATAATTTCATTCGTAAATATATTAGTATAGTTTGCCGATTTTGCTGCCCGTGGTTGCGCTGCATGTCCTCAGTATTATGCGGTGCAATGATTCGGGTCAAGGCAGTCTATAAATTCAAAATTTTTCCTTGACAGGTCTCGGTCACGAAACATAAGAGCAGTCCGTATAAATCTTTATTCAATTTTGTGCCAGCCGTTGGCGTGCTTGGTCAGCCAACTCATCATGTTTGAAACATCGGTTACTATGTTCCCAAACGTGGAAGCTGTCAGGAACGCACATCGTTTTCAGGGTGTCAAAGCATATGTCTTCGTCTTTATCTTCTTGACTATCTAATCCCCAAAGCGAGCAGAGCAGCCTTCCTGCAAATGAAATGAGCGAATTATGAATTCAGCACAGCTCGAATACGTCATGCAGGAGAGCAGCGCCATGACAACAACAACACAACAATGCACCGTGCCCTCGAAATCTTTAAAAGTGTACCTGTGGGCATTTGTCTTGCTTTGAATGATGAGAATGACTTCCGGAACTAGCTGATTACGCAGAACATTTGTGCTATTATGAACAAGGTTACTTAAAGAGCACACTGCAGGCATAAAGATAAAACAAATTTTAAAAATTTCTGATGGCCTAGACCTATTAGGCCAGGATATACGTAGCGAAAATGCGGAGACTTCTGCATCCGAAATGTGCATTCACTAGATGCGCCGTTATTCATGGCGAAAGGTTGAGCCGCGTGGTGGAGTGGTACCGTCTCCGTTTATTTTTTTTTATTCAGTGAGTGTGGGAGGGGGTGTCAGTGGCTCCCATAGATGGCGCCACCGAATACGTTGGTTAGCGGTTAAGCGCAGGCTCTGTTAAGGCGCGTTTATACCCCAGCGCAACGCGCGCGCACGCACTGCACTGCGACGTCACGTCAGCCAAAGCGAGACCCTCTATACTCCAACTGCGCTTGACGCCGACGAGTTCGGCGGCTTCGGCGCACTCTGACCGCACTGGCGGAGACATGGAGCACGTCTCTATATTTCGCCGAGTGCGCCAGCCGCCGCTGGCCCGGCCTGACCGGTTCGGCTTCGTGGCGCGGCGAGCGTTGTGACGTCATGTGCCTCCTCGGAGCACCGCCACGGCGGAATCGCAAGTTCGTGGCCAGTAAAGCTTCCGCTTTAAAAACTCAACACGCGATTGTAACCGTTCCGCGAGTAACGCGTTCTATGTCACGCAAGATACAGCTACCTCTGACGAGCGACATCACTATATGTGCATTTAGAGAGCATTATTTTTAGTTTTCCGGACATACTCATCCTTCGACTCCAGTTCCCTGATTTTGATAGCGACGCCACAACACCTGTGTTTCTCCTCCGGTGGCACGTTTCTAAGCAGCCGTCGCTCAGATGCCATGTTAAATTCCATTGATCTCTCCGCAGTCTCCCTCCTCTTTCCACATAACCACCCTCCAGGTTGTTCACGTACAAGCCAACCTCCAATCGCCAATTCCACCGCTCTCGCTACTCTCCTTCAACGACTAACCTCTCCTGTTTCTTCCACGTTTGCCACTTTTCAGGTGGCTTCCGTGGAAAATAAATACCTTCCGGGGCAGAGCTCCCCCACCCTTGAATGGCACACTTTCCTCTTAGCACAGTAAGAGTTCACCGTTTTCGCCGCCGTGGTGGCTCAGTCGCCATGACGCTCGGCTGCTGACCCGAAAGACGCGGGTTTCATATCGGCTGCGGCGGACGAATTTCGATGGATGCGAAATTCTAGAGGCCTGTGTACTGTTCGATGTCGGTGCACGTTCAAGGACACCAGGTGGTCGAAATTTCTGGAGCCTTCCCTCACAGCCTGAGTCGCTTTGGGACGTTAAACAACCATAAACTGTTCACCGTTTTCTTGCACTGTAACCACCCGCTGCTTAATACCCTTCGATTTCGCCATCACTCGCTTTTGCTACACCTTCCTTCTTCGACGGTGACCGCCTTCTAGTTACGCATATCTCCTCTCTCTCTACACCCACCTATATCTAGGTAACGGGCCTACGGTTTTTTGCCAAAGCAACTCCTTCCTGGCTGCGCACTCCTAAGCTCTCTCGTACTTTTTATCTTCTTCTTCTCCTTCTCCTCAAGTACTTTTTTATCCCTCCACGTATGCCCTCTTTCTCATCTTCTACGGTAAAAGCCCTCCTGGTGGTTCCCATGAGAACCATGGGGTGTGTATTCCTCAACTGGAAATATACAATACACGTGCCATGGTAACCCTCGTCCTCCTCCTTCCTCGCGATTACCACAGTCAGGTTACACCGAATACTACTTCTACTGTTACTAGTAGGGCGTTAAACCCAGTAAACGGACATTAAACAGCTGTCGCTGCAGAAATTATGCGTTGAAGATGCAAAGAGAAAATTGGTGAGGCACGCGGATTAAGAAGTTTAAGCCTGGCTTCTCGAGTAGGGGCTTATGCATTGCTCAAGGAACACACAGTGTTGTCAGGATCCGCCTGGATTTTCACCGCCCCTTTCGGTGAGCGCAATGCTCTGATGGACGGCTGCGCCAGCTCACCACAGAAAACGAAGGTTGTTAGTTGGCATTTAGTTTTACACAGTTAGATATATTCTTAGCTCTCAGGTGTCGTCGTGGGCTTCTTTGGCGTCCTCATGCGCAAGCTCGTTCCGCTTCGCTAAGAGTGCACCGGAAATCGTCCTACGTAGTCCCGCGAAAGGTACCTCTGCGCATAGCGCCAGAGCTAGTTAGTAGCGTTGCGCACAGAGGATGCCAAAAAACCGGGGCATGTCCAAGATGCCACTTCTCTTTCCTCGTACATATCGTGTACCATGCTTCTAATATGTGCATTCAAGACAGCGTCACGAATCAGTTTCGAACAGGACAAAACTATTGCACTTTCATATCACAACAGTGTTTTAACCTTAAACAATTTGCGTTGTGTACCCGTAACTGTCCTGTGAGGTTTTTATTCGCATACATGGGGGGATTTGCTTAAAATTTGCTTAAACTCTCCATTGTATGTCTTCGAACTCCTACTGTAAGTGGCCATTAATCTTGCTGGATTACTTCCAATATTTCTTCCTTGTTGTTTTCTATAGCGTTCAAACCAGTTTGTGGCTCGGACTGCTTGTGCCTGCGCTCACCCATTCTTTATCGTGTCCCTGTTTCCTAGCTCTGCGAGTTAGTTTTATTGCTGATGTGTTTGTGTGTGTGAACCTGATAGGGCTCAGTTGAAATACGTTACAAGAATAAAAAGCAATCTGAGAATAGTCTGCTGGGTTACACCATGCAGGGATTTGTTTCTTTGATGATCCGAAGGAAGTTTTCTTTCTGTGGGGAGAGAAACTCCTGTACAAGGGGGGGGGGGAGGGGGGCATGCTTAGAGGTAACGCGTTCTACTAGCGGGCCTGATGTATATAGATCCGCTACGGATCACCACTTTCGACGGCAGTGTGGGAAGAGTGCTTCATTTGTTCCAATAGTCTATTTCAACTATAAGCGTGGCCATGAAATTTTCCCTTTTATGGGGATTCTGAGTGGTGCTCAGGCTCGGAGACTGGCGTGTGCAATTACTAACAGGCACGAGCCTGATGCTGAAAAACCAAAAAGAAGAAATGAACTCATGCAAAAGAATAAGTAGAAGAAATGGTCTTCTTTGCAGCACAAAATTTCGTTTCAGGCGAGGTAAGCTCGATATGCAGCAGTGCACATCGCTGCTCTGAGGGCATCGATGCGTCAGGAACAACGTCGTACTCAGATGCACCATCCTGTTGCACGATTTGGCACTGGACTTATAGTTTTCTATACTATTCTACGAAATTGTAGCGTGTTAGAGGTAAAATTTTGAGAAAATGTAAGAACATAATTCAGGGGGAAAATTGTGGTGGTGGTGGGGGGGGGGGGGACTTTTTTCTTCGTTTGTTTTTTATCTCTTTTGTCCTGTTTTCTCTCTTTTTCTGTCTTAATATCATCTACCTGTTTGCCTCTTATTTAATCCGTACTTTCTTTCTTGTAATGGCTTCGCTTTTGTTCTTTGTTTCAGCAGGAGCTGAACCGCGAGACGTCACAAGAGCGGCGCGCGGCATTTACGCTCCGCGCTGAATATTATTGCACGCGGAAGGCCTTTGTGTACTGCAAGAAAAAGAGTTCTCGCTGCAAGCTGTTGCTGTGGTCACGTAACTGTAGCTTTTGCGACGCATTTTAGGTCCTGCATGAAGGAGGAATGACTAAACTGCCGGATGGTGTTCATTTTCCTCTTTAACTTAGGCGTGCTGGCTGTTCTAGGTTTCGTGCCGTGCAAGGTCCTGCCGACGTATGAAGTTTTGTTTGTAGCTTTTCTTCACAACGACCACCTCTAGTTTGGCTTTCTGGACGAACTGGAACAAAACACATGCTCACATCGTAGTACCTTCAATCATACGTTGAAAAATTACGTTTTTTGGAACACACGAAATGCAAATGGCATGAAGTAGGCCAAAATCTGTTCTTCAGTTTCATGCGCAAATGACAAGCAATTTTACATGTATAACCACTGAGGCGCCTCTGTAGCCGTGCGCTCTTTACAAAGTTTTGTCGCTAACAAACAAACATAGGTGCCGATGATGATACTAGCCCCAAAGCGCTTTTGGTAGCAATGGTGCGGCGTTTGAAAAACTTTGCGGTTGAGCAGACGAAGGATGTCGTGCTTTTTTGATAAGGCAGCGCTGCATGCGAAGCATTCCGAGCAGTGTTTGATAAGGAGCGCGTGGAGGTGACGCGCCAGCTTTTGATGCTTCTCTTTTTTCCTAGGGTAAACTGCTTGTTAGAAAAACCCGCCTTCTGCAAACAGATAGTGCGCCGGTGCTAAGTCACTGTGTTTCCAGAACAAAAACCTGTCGACAAAACATTGTGTACAATTTCATGCAGGTGCATGCTTTGAGGAAAATTTGGTTTATCAGTTTATCAGTTTTGATTTTTCAGTTAATAGTTTAATTATTGTTATATACCAGATGCACAATGTCCGCCTCGCTGCCCAGCCTACAGCAGACCAAGCTACATATTTCACGTACTTTTTAAAATAGAGGCATGTCAATGATAAAAACAATCAGCTTGTTTATTTAGTTTGCTCCCCACCCGCGCAAAACACAGGATGGAGTCTAGCGTCTCACAGCGAGCACACGCCCTATATAGCAGCGTACCGTGTTCCGCGCCCTGGCCGCTTTTACAAGTGCTGTCAGTCGCTTACTTTTGGAAAGAACTGGATATGTTTAAAATAGCTGTAAAGATGTTTTCGAGCCACTACTTAAGGCTGCTTGTATGAGGATGGTATGCTCTTGCCTTCCGATGGATTCTGTAACGTATTAGAGATTGATTTGGGTCAACTCGGCCTTGTGCGCTGTTTTCTGGTTCGTGAATGCTTAGATAGTTTGGGGAGGTGAGGCTTTTATTCTGTGTTTCATTTCTTTACTTTAGCAGAGCGGCGCAACCTTTTGTTGGGCTTGTGCTGCGGTTTATCGCATTCGGTAATAACTCACCACGATGCGCTCCTTGCATCCAGATGACGCCTTTAGAAAAAAATTCTCGTGCCATACATTCGATTCATGGCGCAGCATATCATCATCGTCATCAGTCTCATTACTCTCACTGCAGGACAAAGGCCTCTTCGATATTTCACCAATTAGCCCCCTCTTGTGCTAGCCGCGTTCTACTTATCCCCGCAAACATGTTGATCTCATCCGCCCACCTAAAGAGTGGCTCACTAGCGGTGGCGCCGCACGACTGAAAAAGATGACTGGTGATGATTGCTATAGTCAAAGGATAAGTGTGCGCGAAAAACAAACAAGAATGCTCGTTACCTGTACATACGTGTATGTCCTATGTCCTTTCAAATTCTTCACTTTAATGTGCTGCGGTACAAAAATTCCTCCTTAGCTTTTACTTAGTCTCACGTCACAGAGTGGGAACAGGCCAACTAAATTATATGTTTCTCGGGGAAACAACATATTAGCCCGCGATTACTTCCATAAATACCTGAACGCGATAAATTGCTAAATTGCTAAATTGCTAAATGTACTTCTGTCTACATATTCTCAAAGCTTATGTACACCGTCCAACACTCCACGATGCTGTCGGACGTTTGGCCACACTATGCTGTAATTTATACCTTGTCTTTCATTCATTCCTTTAAATCTTTACAAAAACAGACAACTGTTTGGCCAATAACGAGCTACCAGTACCGAAAAAAGTGAATAATCCTCCGTGACGGCGCCCTTTTAACGTAATAACACAAAGTTTCACGTTCAGTGGAGAGACCCCTGTGCACTCGCCTGTCGAGAAAATCGCTTCGAAATTGAAATTAGCTGAATTTAATTTGCTTATAGTTTTAAAAGATAGTCATACGTGTTAATATGTGCGCTTAAGTTGGAGTTGAAAGATAACACTCGGAGAATTTTTGTATACCTGTATTTTCAACCCGGTTGGGAACTTAAGGGGCCCCTACGTCGCGCTACTTCGTCTCTGAAGCCTCCTTAGAATGCAGTCAACACTGAAAGAACATACGTGGCCGGCGCCCGCTCAAACTGACACATCGCTGACTACGGCCTCCATTGGTCGAGTACCACTGGCCAGTCATGTTGATCCATTGCTCAGCATTCAACTAGTGCCGCTTGGGGCCGCTATTGAACTTCTGCAATAATTAGCGCTGTGTAAAGATCATCGTATAAGATGTTATTAAAGTTTCCCCGTTCGTTCATTAGTCTGGTTCTTCCCTGCAGACCATTGTGAATGCCTGTTTCGTGCGCCGATTAAAAAACAATAAAATGATTTAGTTGCATTTCATCTGATTATATAGTTGGACACTGTTTTTTAACTTTTCCAATGAAGGTCTACTACTGATGTTCTGTCTCTCCTAATGTGCTCAAGCATCTTTTAAATGTGACTGCTGTTCTCATAGTTACAGGAAGCCGTCATTACTTGGACATTTCATCTGAATAAATTCTCTCTCGCAACCTTTCCAAGCCATATATATATAATCGAGCTAGGTTACAGATTTGTAAAACACCTTGCTTAAGGAGTGAATAAAACTTATTCTTCAAAATTATTTCTGGAAGCCAGCCCTTCCGCTTGCTTGATTCATATCGAACGCTGCACACTGAGTCAAAGGAAACAAACTTACCGCTTTCGTGCTCCCCATTTTTCAAAACGAAGCAAGTGGGCGAAGCACTTAGCACTTCATAAGTATCTTTAAGGCCCGTGGGAAGCTCCTCTGTTCCAAAGAAACAAAAAGTGAGCTGCTGTTATGTTATACAGCATGAGAAAAAATAAAAATGTAGAAATAATACACAATAGTACAAAAGAGAGAGACAATAAGTATTTACCCTGTAAATGTTGAAAACATGCTCTATTAGACAACTGGCGCATGTTCCCCTAAAAATTAAGGCTCTAATCATACCTTCTTCCATTTGGCGGTTGATCCGAAAGGCAAGGAATCAATATGCACCATGTTGGCCGAATTTTCATGGATGCGAAATAAAAAAGCTCGTCTTCTGTGCAATGGCAGTGCAAGTTAATGAACTCCACTTCGTTTAAATTAGTCCCGAGCCAAACACTGCGCTGTCCGTCATAGCCACTGTGTCCCTCCGGAGCGTTAAACGGCAATTGAAAATTTGGAATTAAGTAATACCGGCGTCTTCTCTTATTCGGTGAAGAAGAAATTCGATTAGAGTGTTCAAAAGCCAAAAATGAGGCAGTGACTACAAAATAAGGCTTATTCAAGGAGTCTGAAATAACATTGCCGGCTCAAACAGCATCCATAAATAACCGTAATCCTGTGTTTCTGCACTTCTTTGTTTGCTGATGTCGAAGTTGAACCGCCCAGCTGGTCCTGAATACAAACAAGCTAGAGCTTCTCAGCCACTTACGCCGGGCTGTTCTCAAATGAGAAACACGTTTTAATCGGCAGCCAATGCGAAGAGTGCGCAGAGTAGCCTTAGAAATGACAAAGTGGTTGTCTGTAGAGCTTTTTTGTTCTAGCCGTATTTAAATCAATGGTAATTAAAACGCACGTTTAATCGCGGGTTGGTTTGGAAAAGAGAAGAAATATCGTCAATACCGGTCAACAGAGCCACTGATTAAAGCGGTCGGTTCGGCGGGGGCTGCTACTTTGCCTCAGAGAAAAAAAAATAAGCTCTGCGAATTCCTGCCTGATTGAAAATTGGTCACCCAAGGTTGAAGTTTACAATATTTACGGCGGCGTTCAGCTTGTTTAGATTAGAGCTTTCGGTTGCTTTAGTGCGCTTGTTGTCATCTCCTTGCTGTTGTTTGCATGTCTGCATTTATCTGAATGAAGGGCTTCTCTTCCGGTATTTCAGAAATTGTTAAAGCTGTAGGAAGAAGAAAGTAAACGCTTGCTAGTGGGGACCTTGAAAACTATTTCTTTGTCAAGAAGAAGCAAAGAATTCACTTAAAGTCAATGAATAGAGCAGGCGGCGGCAGCTGCGTTAAGTATCCCTCCGCTGGGGGGAAAAACAGCGCTAAGCAAAACTGACATTTATGCGCATGTAAGAGACATAAGTGCTTCGCGAGCAGTTAGGAAAATTTTGCTCAATGTTCTTCAGTACAAACAAAATAACATATTCTTGACCTCAATTGATGACACCAAAAGGCGTGTCCCCGATTACTTTCTCCTTATCAAACGCCGGCGAGTGTAGTCAAGTACTCAAGGTTGGGGGCGGGGAAGCAGGTGTCTGTGTTTGGGATCGTGTAAGGACAACTGCGGCATTTCGGACCACAACGAAAGGAATCTTTCAGTCCGACGTCACCGCCAGATCATGAATTGCGTCTAAAATACAATGTTAATGCTGCGAAGGGCTGGACGCACTCGATAAAGACAACTTCGTGTTTTGATGCATTGCTACAGTGATGACGCCTCGATTCTCCTTCTGATTAAAATATTGAGTTTCATTGAAAGCATCTTCCTTATAACTTACAAAAAAAAAACATGCCAGAATAAGCCGGAGTGAAGTGCCTGTCAAAATTGGTATCCTTTTATTCCATGAAATTGGTAACGCAACAGCGTCTTTTAAGAAACTGAGAAAATTACAGTAAAAACTCTCGCTTGCATACATTTCCGCGGGCCGCCACACAAACTAGTACCTGCACCCGGCTATAGCGGCGCCATCGCATCCTGCATACGTCAGAGTTTAATATTTTGCCGTAAAAATATCAATAGGTATGCTATCTCTTGACCGAGGTCTGAATGTTGGCATAATAGGAACATTTAGAGCAGCAGAGAGCAAAATTCCCCTTGCACACCTTTATTTAGTCTTTTCTGCCAATTCTCCAGAAGATATTGGTTTAAACTTTGATTCTATTGTTATAAACAATAGAATGTGTAAAAGGGCTTTGGTCAGCGCTTTGGCGGCGGCGAAACACAGTCCCTGGCCTGTCAGGGTCAGCAGGCTCTCGCCCTGAGCGATGGCAGTGCGGCTGGGCTAATCGCCTTTTTCACAAAGGCAACTTGTTCGCTCTGATTCTTTTTCGCCTCCACCTAGAGACATGTTTCAGAAATTTTAAGAATAAGTAAGGATAGGATTTTAATGCAGAATTCGCAGGGCCATAAAGGCGAAAGGTGTCCGGTGGCATCGGCTTCTGTGTGAAGCCTCAATCTGGTTGATGCTGTTTAGAAAATTATGCCTCCGCCACTTGCCGCTTCTCCTTCCCTCTCTCCACCTGCAGGAGAGAAGAGGGAGAGGCCGCACGAAAAATGACTCATAAAAAACGAAAATAACTGAGAAGAAAATGACTCAGACAACAGCAGGCCTATGTGCAAAATATAGAGCGTCCCGGAGAATCATCAGTGGAAAAATCAACCATGCGGCAGCTACTGCTTCTAGCAGTGCTCGGGAAGAGCAAACTGGGTCTCACAGTTCCTACCACTGGCTGTGTTTTGAAACAGCCACCTGCCAGTAGGGTGGTACACAACTTAACCGCTGCACCACTGCGCATTTTTTCCCCAACATGGTATTTACTGCGCAGGCAGCGGCATGAGGACTCGCCGCAATCTATGAATGCGACATATTTGCGTCATTGCGCAGTCGCAATTATAACTGAATGTGAACTGGAATATATGGGGGAGTGAAAAACAGTGAAGTGATAATTTGTATAGGATCCTAATTCAAACTGACTGCCGAATGAAAGACGTAAGTAGTCGCATTTTCTCCGCATCAATCAAATTGATCGACGCTAAATTTTTTCCTTTGATTTTCAAAAAAAAGAAATCTATATTTTAAAAATTCCCAGTCGTAACCCCCCATAATGCTTCTTTACTTCCAAAATTTTATATAGCAGTGCAAGTCGGTATACTCTTTTAGAACTTAGATGCTTATATATTTTCATGAAAAAGATGAAGTTGGCAGTGGCACGGGAGGGAGCACTCGCGCTAGGTCCACAGACATTAAAATCACCTCATTGATATCGGTCATGACGTCTCAGAATTGAGCTGGCCGCCGCGTAACATTTTGTGTGAGGAATCAGCGCCATCCTGGTCCTGGACTGTCGTCATCCTGCTTCAGCCGTGGTCGTCGGCCGAGTGCTGGCCCGCGCCGCCTGGCTGTGCCCCAGCCTCCCCGACCTGTATTTGCCGTTGGTCCCCCGTCCCCTGCCCTGACCACCTGATAATACGTACTGCAGCCGGCGCAGCGACTCGAAATTCAGACCTAATCGATCCGAGGCGCACCCCAAATTTGAGGTCGCCACCCCCCTTCTCGTTCCGTTCAGTGCGTCCAAGGACCTCGACCATCGGCCCCTGGCGACCTGTGGGGCGGAAGTTTCGTGAACCAGGGATCATTCGCCCCTCTGTTTCATGGCGGCGGCCAGCACTTCACCACTCTGCCTTTTCTCTTCTACTGTCGTCTCAAGCCCATCACCATTTCGCTCGTCCCTTCCTCATTGTCGCCTTTTCACGATCGAGATGATCGCTCGGTGGTCCCGAGTAGTCTCGCGAAGACGAAGCTAGCAGTGGCGCGGGACGGAGTACTCGCGCCAGGCCGACGGCCATTAAAACACCTCATTGCCATCGGTCATCATGTTAAATGAATTATCGTCAAATAAAAAGATCGTTCCCATTTTTAGGAGATGTGCGTTATAGTAGCGGAGAAAAAAAATCAATATAGAATCTCTTCAGACTTCTGGCATTTTCAAGATTTTTTTAGGAAGCGGGAACTTCCCCACAGTGGCGAGATATACGCCTGAATTAATATTAAGTGCTTCTTTCGCACACAAAATATATCCATCATGGCTTCAGTTCCTTAGTACTTAGGTCATTGTAATGTTACGAAATAGCATTGCGGACGGAAACACTGTCTCTGTCATGACGTTGTTCAATTCTTTTTCTCCCGAAGTATTACGCTTTTCACAAACTTAACGCAATATTCGCCTACTCTATAATGTGTGAATATATATATAAAAATCAAATTGAAAATTTGGAGAATTTAGGCGGTTTATTTTCTAGAGTAATGACCCCTTATTGCCTACTTGTTAGGAGATTATGTTGCATATCACGTTTAATAATGTCCTTCTTTAAATAGAAGAATCTCTATTTCAATTTTTTCGTGAAGCACAGAGCAGTGATTGTTGATGTGAGTTGTTTTTATTTTATCTTCCAGGGCAATCTCTCGGAGGAAGCGCTTGCATGAACGTCTCCTATTTTAAGCTAACTAGTGGCACTTCATCGCCCTCTTGTAATTTCTCTTGCTTATCATAATCTGCTGCTGTAGGTTTTCAAATATATTTAGAGCCTAAGAGAACTTCTTGTTCGGATAGTTGGTAATTGATCATTTTACCCGTTCACAAGATGCGACCGAATTTTGACAACCAATTAGACAGGCTGGCTTCAGCCGGGTTCCTTGGTTCGCTCGTGACAGGGGACGCCGAAAGCCTCTTGTAGCAGATGAAGTCTACGGCAGTGATAGCTGGGGCAGAGGTCCCTTGAGAAGAGGTGAGACCTGTGTCGGTGCCTTATGTGCACAAGTTGGCCAACAACCTGAAAAAGGTTGCGAGCATGGCATTGTGTTCCGCTAGTCTTCTCAGCCCCCCTGGAGCTCGGAAGCGTTTGGCCTCGAGTGGAAAATGAAAGCAAAAAGAAAAAGAGGCTGCGGAACCAAGCATGGGCGACCATTCATGAGATGTGCTGAAAGGGTAGTTTATGAAATTCTCCTCTCGTGCGGTCGTTCCTATATAGGACAAACCGGGCGCAGTGTCAATGAGCGAATCAGAGAAAACAAAAGAAACGTGGAACAAAATAAAGAGAGCCAAAATGTACCTAAGCATATTAGATCCTGCCCTTCACGCTCTTGTGAGCCATGTTTTTCATTGGTGCGGATTCTTGCCAGGAGTTGCAACGTAAAAGCCAGAGAACTGATTGAACGTTTTATATCAGCAAGAAAGGCACTTTGTGCATCAGCGAAACATCAATATCTTTTTTCAAAACTGAAAATTCTTTTTTGACCGATGCTTACCGTGTTTGACTTGATGTGCGAACATGTTCCTTGTGCAGGCGCTGGCTGACTGTATATATATGCATATATGTGGTTTCTGCAAATTACAAGTTCAGAGCCGCTTCATGGTGTGTTGGTATTCTGAGTTTTAGTTCGATGTTGCGGTTTAAAAATATATGTATTATGACTTTTGACAAAAATTCGCCTCTCTTGCTGCGTTAACGCCTTGAAATTTCCCGCCACACTATAGGCGAATACAAGGGAAAAAGGCGCCCTGTGTGCTGGCTATCTAGAAATTGTGTTAGAAAGCATTCGTTTCTTTTTTCTTTGCTCTTGTCGCATGTGTTCTGCTCCATTTCGAGCCCTTTTGCATTTTTTTGCCGCTAAGCGAAAGTACGCTGTGTTGCCCTCGCTTCTTTTATTATGACATTAATCGTTAGCTGTCCACTCACGTCGAAGATGGCACTGGAACCACGCCACAAGCCACTATGTTTTGAACATACGTGCTTCTATGCAAGGAGTGCTATCAGTGCACATCTACCCTGCTTACTCCGTATTTTTTAGATCTAGTAAGGCATACCAGGAGCGTCGATATTCCCGCTTAGAATATCACCACTTTGTTCAGACCACGACACTACACTTCTCAAAACATAGTCATCAATTCAACCTGAACCCGCTTAGACTGAAGGTAGCTGAGAATTAATGAATGTGGGCCGCCTGTGGGAAAACGACACCGTTATTCCTAGAAAAATGCGACTGCACAACCAATGGAATTTGACACGTGAAATGGTGGAGAATATATACGAGGCAACAGATGCAGGAGATGTACACCTCTCTCACAACTTGCATAGGCCGCCTACCGCCTAAACGAATCCCATCTGCCGACCCCCTAGTGGGCCCCACCAACGCCGCATGTGTCTGCAGTCGAAGTCAGTGATTCGGAGAATTGGGACAGCTTCCCGGCACTAGACAATGATCATGGCGCCCAATAACGAATCGACACCGCCGCTCCACTACCTTGACATCTGGCAGTGGAACTGCCGTTCTTTTCGTCCTAAAGCAGCATCTCTTTTCCAATATATACATTCCACCCCAGTCCCCTTAGACGTCATTTGCCTTCAAGAAGTGGGCAAAGCGTCCATCCGCATACGAGGCTATTACACGCTTCAGACTCACTTCGCCGCACGGGTAGCCATCCTGGTTTCGAAAACTATAGCCGTTAACGCCCATGCCCTCAACTCGTCCGACATCGATCATCAGTTCATTGAAATTATTCTCCGTTAAGGCCCGCAAGCAAAGTACGTTCATCCTGAACGTGTACAGTCCCCCTCAAGAAAAAAAATTGGCGGTGGTTTAGCTCTGGTTAAACCTGGAGTGACGCGATAGCTACAGCTAGCCGAGTGGAACTTGGTCACGTGACCAACCAGGTGACAAACCACATGATCAGCTACGGCGCCGCACCACCGGCAGCTGCTCCGCACCATGTGACCAACCACGTGACAGCGTGGCGGCGCAGCCACGGGTGGCGGCGCCACCAGGCTGTAGGTTCGAAATGCTACCGTAATGCAGCAATCGCTAGAAAACACGCTTCGTTTGGCCCTCTGCTCTCGGCATGCCACCGCATAGCCCAACGTAATCGTCTCGTGGTACTTGGCGACTTTAATGTTGCCCACACCCCCTGGGCTTACCGAGTCGATACAGCCAAGGGGACCACTCCCCTAGATGCCCTGGACGCCGCACACCTTACCTTAATAACCGATCTCTGAGTCCCCACAAGGCTGGGTAATAGTGTCGCCCGCGACACATCTCTGTATCCCATTTTCACTAAGATTGCCTCCCGCCCTTCGTGGACTAACCTGGGGCAAACACTAGGAAGCGACCATTACACACTCTCGATCACCATGATATCCCCACAGCCCCGGATGCCCCTCGGTATCATCAGGATCGCCAATTGGGGAGCCTACACCGCCGCGGCTCCACATTCCAGCTCTATTACTGATATTGAGGCATGAACACAGGCCCACAATCGCACTCAAGAACCCTCCAACACACCGTTGATGATTCCGCAGTCAACCCGCACCTCCTCCACCTCTGAGGCCCGTCATGGCCTGCTGAAAAGATGGCCCCGACAATGACATAATCGCACCCTCAAAAAACGCATAGCGCAGCTTACCTTACAAGCTCAGGACCACACAACGCAACTCTGCACCCAAAACTGGCATCAGTTTTCCGACTCCCTCCTTGGCACCCTGAGTACTTCCAAAACATGGGCCTTGCTGCGCACTTCTACATCCTACATGCAAGCAGTAGCCCATCAATTCACCGGCACTGACCAGGAGCTTCTGGAAACGCTCCGCGCCAAATAATTCGGCCCTCGATAGCCACTTACCTCATCTACGACATACTCCGGCCACG
The DNA here is from genome assembly GCA_030143305.2 of Amblyomma americanum. Lineage (NCBI taxonomy): Eukaryota > Metazoa > Arthropoda > Arachnida > Ixodida > Ixodidae > Amblyomma > Amblyomma americanum. The sequence continues at coordinate 62,120 of JARKHS020003341.1, read as the reverse complement.
CCAACCCGGAACTCGACGCGCCAATCACTTATGAAGAGCTCTTCGCAGCTGCCCGCTCTAGTAGCCGCTCTAGTGCCCCAGGTGCCGACAAAATCAGTAACGCAATTCTACGCAAGGTCTCCAATGATTCCCTTCAAGCACTTACTCAATACATTAGTGATGAACTGTGAACACAGGGCAAAATACCCCTCAATGGAAACAAGGAGAATTTATACTCATCCCTAAACCCAACAAGCCACCGCCCCTCTCTGCTCTCGGGCACATATCGCTCACCTCCTGCTTAGGTAAGCTATATGAGCGAATCATCCAAACACGCCTGCAAAACTATATTGAAGATCATAATTTCTTTCTCCCCTTTAAGCTCGGCTTTCGACCAGGTCTTTCTACTGAAGACGCCTTTCTTCTTCTCAAACATGAAGTACTCACGGGGATACCTCCTGGCGGAGAGCACCTTCTTTTAACACTTGACATTATGGGTGCCTTCGACAACATTTCCCATTCTGCAATCCTAGAAGGTCTAAATCAGATGCACTGTGGATCTCGCATGTTCAAATATATCTCCACCTTCCTCACCGCCCGCACAGCCACAATAGGTGTCGGATCTACTAGATCGTCTGCCTTCCAAACACCTGACAAGGGCACTCCACAAGGTGCTGTCCTATCACCACTGCTATTCAATATAGCCATGGCCGCTCTCGCCCACAACTCTCTACACTCTCCTACATCGGATATACCATCTATACGGATGCCATCACCATCTGGGCAACCCGAGTATACTTCGCCGCCAAAGAGCAAGCTCTACAAACAGCCATCAGTGTTGCCGAGCATTTTGTACAGACCACCACTATGCAATGTTCACCAGACAAGTCGGAAATCATCCGTATTCATAGTCCCCGCTATCGTTCCCCCGTTCCAGTCATGCTCGAAATTCGAAACCACCCTATAGAAGAAAAATAACTCATCCGAGTGCTTGGCCTCTGGGCACAGCATGACGGCAAGGCCACACACACCATTACCAATCTACGCACGTCTGTGCTCAATAACACACGACGTATCGCTAGACGTCGCAAGGGCATGCTCGATGATGACACCAACCTCCTCGTCACGGCCCTGGCCATGAGTAGAATCCAGTATGGTTTCCCATACCACAATATTGATCGCACAGCCGAGAGTAGGATCGATATCCTTATCCGTACCCTCTTTGAACAGCTCTGTGCATTCCCATGTGTACGTCCACTACTCGACTGCTTGCACTCGGGATCCACAACATGTTGGCGGAAATCCAGGAGGCTGTTCTGTACTCCCAACACACTCGTCTCCTCACCACCGCGGCGCGTAGGGTCATCCTTTCAAGGAGAGGCGACCCGCAAGCCACCAGGACCATAGTCTTGACCGAGGTCTGCTAAATGCTGTCCGCTCACGCCTTTACATGGACCCTATCCCTCGCCATATCAACCACGAGTCACAAGCCCCGCGCCGTCAGGCCCGTCTTCACAGCCTCCGTATGCAATACGGCCAAGAAACCTCGGTTGTGTATTTGGATGTGGCTTCCTATGCATAGCCCCACAGATATGCTTGCACTGCTGTCGATCACACTAACAACCGTTATCTTGGAGCGTCCTTCACGGCATCGGATCCGGAGGCCTTAGAAGCCATTAGAGTAGGCATCAACATCACAATGAACGACACCCAACACCTCGGCACCCTCATTTTTACAGACCCCCAGCCCCCTGTAGAGGCTATACGAGTGGACGTGTCCCACGTACGGCACTCCGCGTACTGTGCGGCCATCTCAAGTATGATCACGTCATCACGTGGGTCCAAGGACATGCAGGCCTCAATGACAATATTAGGGCAGATTCCCTAGCTCGAGATTATACCAATCGAGCGAGGGACACTGACTCTACTCTCTACCCCCTATCAACCCATCTTTCAACCCGCCTACAGACCCTTCGCCTAAATAGGCGTCTCAACCCCTCGACACATAAGAACCTTCTCCCGAATGACTCCTTCCACCTAAGACGCATTCAAACACTTACTTTACCCAATCTCCACCACCTGCACCGCATTCACTCAACATTATACGCAGATACATCTCCTTGGTATGGCGAAATTCCCACATTCACGCACATTTCATAGACATGCTCAGCTAAACCGAACCACTTAAAGCCGTACAACGCGGCGCTGGAGCAGCGGGAGGTGAAGCTGGCCAGCGGAACTTTGGAAGACCAGGAGGCGCTAGACGCCATCGCCAAAGCGGCGGCGGAAGTCATTAGAGTGTTGGACTGAGGAGCCCACCCAATATCTGCTGCGGTCTCCTTTTTAGAAATAAATGTTTATTCTCTCTGTCACCTAGGTGCAAGGCGTCGATGAATTTTGATTATTGGTACGCAAGATTATAAAATGAGAAAATGCTCAGGCCGATAATAGTGCTGTAGCGGGCGTTTGTGAGCTGCTCTGGCGCTTCAGTTCATCAGCCTTTCGTGAGGTAGAATATCTATCTGCCTGCATATAGTCATCACATAACATTTGGTGCGTGGTACGCGGTAGCCACATTATCCCGGCCTGGCAGCTTCGGAGCCTGCTATCCGCCGAGGTCTTCTGTGCAGTGCTCGTAGTTTGACACTTCCTGGCGTGGCCCCAGCCTTGCAGGTGTGACCCGATGTCGCCCCTCTCCTCCGCCCAGCCCTAGTACCGGCCAGAAGACACAGCGACAAGACTACAACCCCCACTTATTCGAGAGAGCCACCACAGACGTGGGATTCCACTGACCGCGCACACATGAGAAACCAGAAGACAGGACGACATGATTACGACCTTACAAATCCAAAAGCGCCTGCACTGACATGAGTCCTCCGGGCCGCACACACCTGAAAATACAAGAACTTCGCCCCTTGCCTTAGATGCGTGCATGGGCCTCGGCGTTAGCTTCCGGTGACCGATGGCTCTTGTGAACATAGATAGCTCTCGTGGAGTCTTATAGACAAAGATTTATGCGCTCATCATCTGCTAATCTTTTTCATCATGACAGCAAGCCCTTCATGTTCTCTTCTCTGTTCAACCATTCAGAGGCGCTCATCGTCCCCTTTAGCTTTTCACCGTCAGTGCCATTCTTCGGTTTCACGCGATTGGGAGATTTGCTCGGTGGACCCGGGTCTTGTCACGGACTAGGAAACGACAAAACTGGCAGTGGTGTGGTACAGCGAGCTCGCACCAGGCCTGCAGTCTCTAAATCATGCCATCACCAGCTTTACTGCCAATTTGTATTCATCCGTTTGCCATCCCGTAACATCACGTGGAGGTCGCGAAACTCGATCTAGGTACCCAAGCCTGATCGTCGCAGTTCCTGCCACCTCGCCATCATTACCATGTTTACTGAATCCCCCCAGTCCCCGCTAGGACTGCGAGCGATCGTGCTTTCCCGCCCACACGAACAACGTACATTTTGTGGCGCCGACGACGTTGGCGTGGAGGACTGGCTAGAACTTTACGACCGCGTCAGCACGCGTAACAGGTCGGATGCGACGCTAATGCTTGCCAATGAGATATTTTGTGCGATCGCCACCCTTTGGGCGAGATTTGAAACCTATGAATATGTTTTCAGATCTTGTGATATCTGCAAACAAGAACTCTACGACCTTTTCAACAAACCTATCACACATCACTTCGTCACCAAGAAGGCTCTCGCGTCACCCGCCCAAATGTGTTCTGAGCCTTACATCGTCTACAGTCAGAGCGTCCTGGTCTTTTGTAACAATGTCAACAAAATCATGTCCGAACAAAATAGAGTCGGCGATATTTTAAATGGTATTGACGACGCCGCCTTCAACCTCTTGGCAAGCATTGCAAAGACTTCTGCGATCGTTTCTAATCTTCTACGGCTGCTTATATTCGAGCACGCGAAATATGTGCGCATGTAACACAGTTTGGACTGGCTTCGGAACGCGGTTTCCAGCTCCACATGTATTGACTTTGCGACAGTGCGACAGACTTCCAACCAAACTAAATTTTCCCGCATCGTGCACCGCGAACTGGAGGCGCTAGCGCTTGCTGTCTCCCCATTGAAACTGCCGGACGACACCCTGCCTCTCATCCAGGCCGTTGTTCGCCAAGAGGTTGCACACTTAGCCATTCCTTCTGGCCGTGTCCTGGACAACGTGAATTCCAACCCTGACCCTCCAGTGGCCGCGGATGCCAGTTGCAGTACAAGCTAGTACAAGCTCCTCGCCTCGATACCGGAACTGAAATCTTGCTGAATGACGCACCTCGGATGATCGGCCTATTTTGTTACGTGTTCGTGCGTCAGATACAGCTCCCGTCACTGCCGCCGCCGCCATTAATCCCTACCCCATTCTTCCTCCTACGTCGGCAGCGACAACGACTGTCTCGCGTCGTTGGTCTCCTCGTCCTGGCTTTCCCTAGGCCGAGGCCGCTCCGCCATCTCCTTGGTGCAGCCGCTCTCAACGTGGCAAGCTCGCCGATCACATTCCTTCTCCTTCGCCTCAACTCATCTCTGTCCAATTCCGTGCATTTTTCGGGAGACTAGGTAATACAATTCCCGGAGGTGACGCTGCGTCATTGACCGGAACTGAACATCCTCTCTTGACCCATGCCGCCTCACCTAATCCCCTGAATATTCTTGTGGATGGTGTCCCGGTCCTTGCCCTCATTGATACTGGAACCTAAGTGTCTATCTTGGGGTCAGCTTTGCGCCGCCGTCTAAGGAAAGTTTTCATGTCATCCGACACATCAACCATTCTATAGCACTGCCGATGGGAGCCCCGCTGCTGTAACTTGCATGTGCATGTGCGCGTAAGCATTGCTGATTGTCATATCCCAATTCTGTTCACTATCTTAAACAGGTGCTCGCAGGGCGTGGTCCTTGGGCTTTACTTTTTAACGGCCTACTCAACCCTTATTGACTGCTCCTCTGGCCTTCTCCGATTGCACCTGCCTCTCTCCTATAAAGGCTCTACCAGGTCACTCCATCACCACTCAACCCAGTTTGCTCTCTTGCCGCCGTCTACATTCCTATGTCGCCTCCCTCACATCTGATTCGGACTGCGCCGATTCCCCTATTATTGCTTAGATTCTATAGCTTAAAGTCGCTTTCCTTCACACTGTTGTCCATTTCACCCAAATTCGCACCTACTTTCCTGTCTTCAACTTCAGCATGTCTCGTAGTTTCTCCCCAGTGGTATTTTCCTTGCTTACCTTTTCCCATTCACCAATTGCGCAACAGTTCCTGCACTAGCTCCTGCCCCTCCATCTAACGTCCGCAACGCCCCTGCATTGGCACCCTCCCGTGCGGATCCTATTTTCGGGATGATTGTGGACGACGATCTGTGCAGTGCGATCCCTTCGCTCAACCTTCTGTTTTTTCCCAGTGCATTGAGAGCGCGAGGATATTCCTATTCACAGACATCCTATGGACTCCTTCTCTGACCATCGAGTGATCCAGAAGAACCTGGACATGATGTTGGCGCGCAAAATTATCGAGGCTTCGAGTAGTCCCTGGACGTTGCCTGTCGTGTTTGTTAAAAAGAAAGAGCAAACCAGGAGGTTCTGCGTCGATTAGCGCAACCTCAATGCTGTGACAAGGAGTGACTTCTACCACTGATGACGCTCTCAGTGCCAGCTACATTTCCTTCATTCATCTGCGCTGCGGATATTTGCAGGTAGCTGTAGACGAACGGTATCGTAAAAAACAGCGTTTTTGACCCCGCATGGCATCTACGAATTCTAAGTCATGCTTTTCGGCATCTACAAAGCCCCTAAGACCTTCGAGCGCATGATGGATTCTGTCCTGCGTGGCGGTGCAGCGAATTCGTGGCTCCTGCGCGACTTAACCGCATTTGAAAGCCACCTGCACCACCTTTCTACCATCCTTGCCGTCCTCTGCGCGCCAGTCTTCAGTTTAACTCAAAGACATACACATTCAACTGCTATCAGCTCAAGACACTCTGTCAGCTGGTCAATTCTACTGGCGTCCGGTCTGACCTCGATACCGTCCGTGCCATGAGTTCCTTTCTCTCGCGTGCATCCCGTGCTGTCAGCTGTCTCCTTTCAGTGGCAGAGCGTAGCTACTCTATCACTGAACGGGAATACCTGGCCCTCGTTTGGGCCATTACCAAATTCTGCGCTTACATTTTGGGCATCTCTTCTCCGTTATAACGGACCATCACGTGTTCAGCTAGCTAAGCTTCGCTCAAAAATCGCATTTGCTGGCTGTGCCAGTGGGCTCTTCGCATTCAGGAATATGCCTTTTCTGTCATTCACGAGTCCCGCCACTTGCACCAAAACGCCGACCTCCGACAGATCCCGACAGACCCTACACCCGTTCTCTTCTGTTGGCTTCGAACTTTTTTGCGGTCATCGCCATCATCGCTAACAGAAGGATCGCTGTCCCGGCAGACTATATGGCGTGTTACGCCATCAGCGAGTGATCCCAACCAGCTCCGTAACTGATGTCGCTTATTTTCCCCTTCATGAGGTCATCATCTACCACGGTGCTCGTTCTCAGCTGCTCACCAATCGCTGCCGTTGCTTCTCCCTCGAACGGTCACTGCAATTCTGAGCTGAATGTCAATGCCAGCTCAATGTCAAAAGCATGCGCTGAGGCTAAAGTTAAGCTGGGGCTGCGCACATCGTCACTCAGAGTTGCGACTGGGTAACTAAGTTTCGCCTTTAAGCGCTGTGTTTTGTCAATTATTTAAATGTAGATAAACGTACGCGGGCAGCTAAGAAAACAAGAAACACCGCTGAGGCTTATGCGGCGTTCCTTCTGCTGCTGCGAACATATTGCTAGGAGCGAGAACATCTAGCACTGAATCAGGCGATTTCGTGAAAGTAAAACAAGGAGGACCAAAAACGAAGCACAAGTTTTCTTTTCCGATGCGGCTACAGAGATGATTGGACGCGAATTTGTTTTTGCTGGGATCGTGCGACGTCGAAGTGCCGTATAGAGCGAAGAAAATTTTGCAGCTGCTCTTAGTTTCATGATGACAGCGGAGAGAGATGGCAAAAGGTATCTGAGCGAGTATCTTAGGAGCATTATCTTTTATTGCATTACTTGTAATTTTTTTCCGGTCCCCGTTTTTTTTGTGCGTTCAGCAAGTTCGTGCACGGATCACTACTATCAGTTTCAAAGAGTATACAAGGTGTTCAGAATTCAGCTTTACAGCTTTCATTAATTTTGGTGCTTAGACGTATGTGACATCAACCTCTGCACATAAGTTATAACTCCATGTGGTAGAACATGAGAATATATCGGTCACTCTCAGCTGCATAATAACAAGACTATTTAATTAAGTTTAAGCCACTGCAGCTGACACGAGTAATAATATTGCGAACAGGCGATGCAGCTACAGTGAGATGCAGCCAAGGTACCAGCAGTTTCGACCATTTCGATGTCCCAAAAGTCGAAGGGGAGAAATTATCGGCTTCACCGCTCGGTCTACGCCGTTGGCAGACGAAGTGCCGAGCCACAACGGGAGGAGTTTCACGCCTGTCTTCAACGCAATGCATGCGCTGTTACGTGGATAGAAATGAAAATTTGAAAGAAAATATCCTGAAACACACGCGTGGTAGGATAATTCTACCACATAGAATGGTGCAGAAACTTAACTCTTGAGCACGCTTGTTCCTACACCGCCCCCGAGTCATTCAGTTCGTTGTGGGCGCAGCTCTGCCCAATGAACAGTTTCTTTTAGAAGCCTTTCGAAGCGCCTTCACCACTGCGTGACATTTAGTGGATGTCGTAAAAGTTGTCCTTGTTGCCCTCACACCTCGAACGCCGTCTCGGAGAAGCAGATCACGGCAAAGCCCCAGATACCATGCCGGCCAAAGACTAACTGCGAAGCAGCCGTCGCATCCAAAGGCATTCCCCACAATATGGAACACTGCCGGACCGCACGCCAGTAAAAAAGGGCTCCTCAGTACACCCGCTATGCATGGCGGCGACACCAGTATCCTTTGTTTTGCACTAGACTCGACTGCCGTCCATGTAAAACAGTGCACCGGGCGATAATCCTGAAGGATGACTGGTCCAATATGAGCGTGCCGCCTATTCTGCAGTTGGGATGAGGAGACGAAAGTGAGGCGCCTTTTCATCGTTCTGCGAGACTCAGCACGTACGCGCTATGAAAACCACGAGTCTTCCCGGACGACATGGGGGCTGTTAAAGAAGGAACTATTGAAGGCATTCAGGAGCCTCGTGCGGAAAGAAAGAGCCGAACGACTCCTCGAGTCGAGGACACAGCTGCGGAACGATACCTTCCTCGGTTACGTCGAAGAAATGAAGCGCCTATTTCGTCACGCCGACCCCAGATGAGGAGGAAGGGAAAGTTCAGCTTTAATGTGTGGCTTCAAGCAGGAACTCTTTGCCGGCCTTGTCGGCCAGCCGCCAAACATCGCCGAGGGATTCATGCAGGAGGCCGTCACCATCGAAAAGACCCTTGACGTCCGGACTCAGATCTACAACCGACTAGCTCAAGTCTGCGCAATGCGTCCCGACATGAGCAACCACCACCAGCGACAACTTACACGTAGTAACCCGAAAAATCATCCGCAACGAACCACACTCTTAGAAAAAACGTAGTAACGGCTGCTGCTACTACCTTTTTTTTTGTAGCGAGAGCTACATTACTGCAGCCGCTTCGCCTCTGCAGCACGGTCGCACTTTCGCCGTCGTCGCACCGCTCGGCGCGCCATATGGCATGACGTCACTCCGCCGTTGCGCTCGTCGTGGAGCAGACGCCGTTCACCTCGCCAATTGTGCGCATGCGTAGTAGAGGGAGAGGGGTTGTCCCAGTGTGTATATGGTGAACCGCAACGTTTGTTCGGTGTAGCGTCAGGGTCTCGTCTACCGCGGTCGTCGCTCGGAGCCCGCAGGAGAGGGCGACAAAACACATGAGAGCATACAAACTGCCGTCTCCAGACGGGTGCGGGAAGACATCTTGGGTAAAGCCCCTGAATTATCCCCTGTCCGTAGCTAATCATCTCATTCAGCGGCAACGGGAACCTTATGCGGGGACAAGGCGGACAATAATAGCAAGGGTACAGAAGGGGCGCTGCTGCCTTCGCAGAAACGGGCCGCGCCTTTGGCCCCACCAATCCCCACATACGAGGTATATCCGGCGCCGACGCTGAGATCTGGCCTCGCAAGGTGTCTGCGTCTCCCTTCGTCGCCTCGCTCCAAGCGCCGAATTTTCGCCTCGCTGACGCGACGCCGGTGGTAGTTACAGGAACTACAGGGTAGTTCCTGTAACTTATGAATTAATGCCCCACAATCCGACCCGGCCAACGGCGACGGGAGATCGACCAGTGCCTGCGCCAAGAGGAATATATACCATCGAGCCATCTGTCCTGCTCACCACTACTATCCGCATCGTGTTTTTCGTCAGCGACGCACACACACACACACACACACACACACACACACACACACACACACACACACACACACACACACACACACACACACACACACACACACACACACACACACACACACACACACACACACACACACACACACACACACACACACACACACACACACACACACACACACACACACACACACACACACACACACACACACACACACACACACACACACACACACACACACGCGCGCGCGCGCGCGCGCGCACGCACGCTAACACACACACTAACACACACACGCGCGCATACGCACGCACGCACACGCACGCACACACGCACTATCCTATCCATATTGCTTATGACATTGCCCTGCTTGTCTCTTAACGCATACAAATGGTTTTTACGTATGCCTAGTTTCCTCTTCACCGCTTTCAGGCTACCTCCGTTCTTTAGAGCATGCTCGATCCTCTCCATGCTGAGCCTCCTTATGTCGGCTAACTCCCCTCCCCCCTCTTGCGCTTATTTATTAGCTTCGATAGCTCCTCTAATTCTATCCTGTCTTTAGGGTCAGACATCCACATGCTTTTTCGTTTCTTAATCAGATCTTTTCTTTCCTGAGATAGGTTGCCGGTATCCAGTCGAACCGTCCTACCGCCTACTTTTACTGCGCACTCCGTTATGATAGCTGTCAGATTATCGATCATTGTATGAACATTAATGTCCTCTGCCTCAGTTAAGGCTGAATATCTGTTCTGCAGCGATATCCTGAATTCCTCCATGTTCACTCTCATCGCTAACTCCTTAACGGACTTCCTCTTCAGTAGCTTCTTCCGTTCCATCTTCAAGTCTAAGCTAATTCGAGACCTTACCATTCTGCGGTTGTTACAGCGCACCTTTCTGAGGGCGGCCACACCCTGAACAATGCCAGGTTGAGCGCATAGTATGAAGTCGATTTCATTTTTAGTCTCACCATTGGGGCTCTTCCAGGTCCACTTTCTGTTCTCTCGTTTGCAGAATAAGGTGCTCATGTTCCGTAAATTATTTCTATTTGCGAACTCGACTAATACCTCTCCCCTGCTATTCCAAGAACCTATTCCATAGTGGCCTACCGCCTGGTCGCCAGCATGCTTCCGGCCCGCCTTCGCCTTGAACTCGCCCATCTGTACAGTGTACTGTGATTTTAATTGGTTCCTTGCCGATCCCACGTCTTCATAGGAACTTTCAACGGTCTGGTCATCATGGTTGGATGTAGGCGCGTAAGCCTGCAACACCTTCAGCTCATACCTCTTATTGAGCCTAATTACGATAGCTGCTGCCCTCTTGTTAATACTATAGAACTCCTCTATTGTTTATGGGGCAGACCTGCGCCCACAGATAACTGATTGACTCGGCACTGGTATAGCAGCATGCGCGGGCGGCGGTCGTAGGGCAGAGTGTGTGTCGCTCTCAGCCGCGTTCAATTTCAAGCTCGCAAGGAAACTTTAAGTAATGAGCCAAAAGCAACTACAACAATCTGGAAAAATGCGGAAGCTGCGCGCGGCTGTGGTCATTCGATATAAATACGGTTGCATCTCGCTTTAGAAACAAAACGATAACTCCGCGTGCCAGTGGCTTTCAGCGAGAGGGAACAAACTGTACAGATTCGCATAATTGCTCCCCTCTCAAAGAAACAACAGCTCGATGCTTTGCATGAAAAAGAAAATATTGCAAAATTACACGCTGATAATTAAAACAAAAGCGTCAATTATTGTCCGTAATAGGACTTCCGGCGCACAATATGCGCAGTTTCTGGTCGTGAACGGCGCTGCTGAGACACTGTAACTCCATTAGGGACGACCTCTTAGTGAAGTTCTTCAATTCGACGATGGATCTTGTATGAGCCAAGAAGCTGCGGGCGAAACTTTTCGCTTAGACCGCGGCGGGGAATTGGCATCCACGCCTACGCACGATCCCAGTGCTTATTTTCCTTGTATCATCGGCGTAGATTGTAGTGTCGGGCGTTGGTGCGCTGTTGGTCCTTGACTCGCCGCCGGGAAAGTCATCGGGCTTTCACTGCCCGCTGAAGGTAGGCGGCGACGCCGATGTTGCGTTCATCGGTTACGTTTGGGAGCATGACATCGAGCGTAGTGGTTGCCTCCCTGCAGTGGACGAGCCTAAACGGTGTCATCTGGGCGGTCTCCTGTGCAGCAGTGCTGTACACACAGACGACGTAAGGGAGGATGGCATCCCACGTCTTGTGTTCGCACACATATATGACGAGCATACAAGCGCGTTTTGCTTTGACAATAGGTAAGCTAGTTGGTCTGGGGATGGTATGCTGTAGTTAGCTTGTGTGGCTGTAGTTTTAAATGGCTTGGGTAAGCTCGCCCGTAAATGCTGTTCCCCTATCCATGATGAGCACGTCTGGGGGCCCGTGCAGCAAAAGGATCTGCTAGAAGAAGATACTGCGACTTTCGCAGCAGATTCACAAGGCAGGGATTTTTCTTCCGCACAGTGGGGCAAGTAGTCCGTCGCCTCGATGATCTAATAGTTGGCCGATGTTAAGATTGGGAAAAGGTAGAGGAGATCCATTCCAATTTGTTGAAAGGGCTTGCTCGGTGGTGGTACGGGCTTCAACAGTCCAGCTGGCCTGATCGGTGGCGTCTTTCGGCATTGACACTGACGGCATGTTTTGACGTACTGTGCGACCATCGGCAGGCGTGGCTAGTAGTATTTATATTGATGATGTGTCGAATGCGGGAGAACCTAATGTGGCTAGCTGTTCGTCTTGCGAAGCTTGCAGAATTTTTTCTCGTAAACTGTTACGAATGACGAGGAGATATGTGGTCTTTGTGTAGGTGCAGTTCTTCCTCACGAGGACGCCACTTTGTTGACAGAAAACGAAAAAACCACGCTTGAACGCTGCTGGGGCTGAAGAAACCTTGCCTTCCAGATACTGGGTGAAACGCTGTACGTTGGGGTCCGTACGTTGGTGTTGCGTGGAGTTGACGGTGCTTATTGGCCCAGAAATGGTGTCCTCATCAACCCCTTCTCGCGGCTTGTCGAAAGGAACAAGAGATTGGCAGTCGGCATCGCTCTTCTTGAGTCCGGATTTGTAGACGACGTCGAGCTCCTGAAGGCGCACGCTTCATCGAGGCAGGCGGCAGGAGGGGTCCTTAAAACTGGCAAGCCAGCACAGTGCGCGGTTAGTGCTCACTACCTTGAATGGACGCTTGTACAAGCTGGGGCCGAATTTTGACGTAGCCCACATGATAGCGAGCCGCTCCTTCTCGGTCGTCAAATAGTTAGGCACGGATTTCGTAAGGGAACAGCTACGCGATCGTGTTCTCCCCTCCATCGATTTTCTGAATGCAGACTGCGGCAATGCCCAAGCAGCTTCCATCAGTGTGAATTCCAGTCTCAGCGTTGTCATCTACTTGCACTAGGACCGGAGGTTACTGTAAACGACGCTGAAGTTCATTGAAGGCTACCAAATGTGGCTCTTCCCACTTAAATGGCACCTCTTAATTGTCTCTTTGGTCAGATATTCCGCGATGCACTAAACACTCTTGACAAAACGTCGTTAATATCCACACTGTCCGGGGGATCTGGGCACGGCATTGTTTTCGGCTGGTGGCAGAAACTGTTCAACAGCAGCTGTTTTCTAGGGGTGTGGGCGTACTGCCACCTTGCTTATGGTGTAGCCTAGAAACAACTGCTCGTCACAAGCGAAGTGACACATCTTACCGTGCGCGCGCGCGCCGTAAGGTGTGTCAGTAGCCGAGGTAGCCGAAGAGTAGCCGTAGAGCAGTCAGTAGAGTAGTCAGTAGCCGTAGAGTAGTCAGTAGCCGTAACTAGCCGAAGCGTTCTACACAAATCTATACAGTAGCCAATATAATCAGAGCGTTAATGAGAGAGACAGTAGCGCACAGCAATGCGTCATCCCGCCAGTAACAAAAGAGGAAGTATAGAAAGGCTTACGGGTAATGCAAAGGGGAAAAACAGCTGGTGAGGATCAGATAACAGCAGATCTATTGAAGGACGGAGGGAAAATTGTACTAGAAAAACTAGCCACCCGGTATACGCAATACGTTATTACCTCGACCGTACCAGAAGCTTGGAAGAACGTAAACATTATCTTAATTCATAACAAAGAAGATTCCAAGGACTTGAAAAATTACAGACTGATCAGCTTACTGTCTGTTGCTTACAAGGTATTTACTAAGGTAATCGCTAATAGAGTGAGGGCTATCTTACACTTTAATCAGGCAAATGATCAGGCTGGCTTTCGCAAGAGATATTCCACAATAGGTCATATTCTCGCTATCAATCAGATGATAGAGAAATGTGTAGGATATACGCAACCCCTATATATAGCCTTCATTGATTACGAGAAAGCATTCGACTCAGTGTAAACTTCAGCAGTCATACAGCCATTGCGGAATCATGGTGTAGAAGAGCCGTATGTCAGAACAGTGGAAGATATAGCCATTAAATAGCTACCACAGTCCTCCATACAGTCAGCAATAAAATTCCAAGGAGGGAGGTCGTCAGGCAAGGAGACACGATCTCGCCAATCCTATTCACCGCCTGTTTACAGGATGTATTCCGAGGTCTGAATTTTGAACAGTTCGGGATAAAAGTTAATGAAGAATACCTACATAATCTGCGGTTCGTTGATGACATTGCGATGCTGAGTCAGTCAGGAGACAAACTGCAAAGCAAGACCGGTAATTTAGACAGGCTGAGCAGAATGGTGAGTCTAAAGATAAACATGCAGTAAAGCAAAGTAATATTCAACAGTCTAACAAGGAAACAGCAGTTCACATTTGGAAGTGAGGTGCTGAAAGTGGTAAAGAAATACGTCTACTCAGGGCCGGTAGTAACAGCTTATCCGGATCATGGGAAGGAAATAACTGGAAGGATAATAATAGGGTGGAGCGCATATAGCAGGTTCTCTCAGATCATGAGTGGCAGTTTACCAATATCCCTCAAAAGAAAAGTGTACAACAGCTGTATCTTGCCGGTACTCACCTACAGGGAAGAAACGTGGAGGCTCAGCTTAAGTTAAGGAACACACAGCGAGCCAGGGAAAGAAAAACGACAGGATCGAGTAACCTTAAGAGACCGGAAGCGGGCAGAGTGGGTGAGGGAACAAACGCGGGTTAATGGCATCCAAGTCGAAATCAAGAGGAAGAAATGGGCTTGGGAAGGGCATGTGATGCTAAGGCAAGAGAACCGGTTGTCCGTAAGGGTAACGAAGTGGATTCCAAGACAAGGCAAGCGTAGCATGGGGCGGCAGAAGGTTAGGTGGGCGCATGAGATTAGGAAGTTTATTAGGCATAGGGTGGGCGCAGTTGGCAAAGGACAGGGTTAATTGGAGAAACAGTGGAGAGGCCTTTCCCCTGCAGTGGGTGTAGTCAGGCTGATGATGATCATGATGATGATCAATGAGGAGCCGAAGGGGAAATTTTTCATCTCACTTTGTGTCTCCTTGGCCTCCTAACGTTAGTGCAGAGGTGTCTTTAACACACCTCTCTGAGCATAGTTTTAAAAAATATGCGCACCATAACTATGGTCACCATGTGACATGATTCATTGGCAGCTGAGCGGGAAGAAGCCCTTAAGTTCTGCAGTTGTTGAGTACAGAATAGCAAAAGGGTGCCGTCATCAGCAAGACCGCCACCAACGCTATTAGGATCCTCAAACATGCCGCAATATTCCTTGACTCTACAACCACTTTGAAACAACTGTCCGGGAAGATGCCTACCTTGCAGGTAGCTGGTATGTCGGCATAAATTACAGCGCCCTTACCTACTGACCGATCCGTCATACCTGCATTTCAGAAGCCAAAGGCTGCTGAGGCGGGCTTTTGAGGGATGACCGGTTAGTGGGCACGCGTAGTAAGTAGCTGGAGGGAAATGCGGGTGGCAGTTAAAATGGCTCACCTCTGCCATTTGTAACCTATACGATGGCCCCAGCCTAGACAGTATAGGTGGCATCTCTGCTTGAAATTTCCGGATTACTTTGGGAGCGATCCGCTGCTCTATCCGTATAAAATTATTTTTTTAGCGATAGCTACATTACGCTAGTATTTCGAGCCTTCAGCATGGCGGCGCCGCCACGTGGTCACGTGGTTGGTCACGTGGTTCGTGGTTGGTCACGGTGTGGAGCAGCTGCCGGCGGCTAGGCGCTCCGGCGAAACCGAGCGGGGGGGGGGGGGGGGGGGGGGGTGGAGAGGGGGAGAGAGTTAATCACGTCCAGGGACGAAGATGAAGAAGAAAGGCACAGCGAAACGCAGCGGCGAAAGGCTGACTTTGCAATTCGACTGAGCAAGTTCCAATCAGCCAGCTGTAGCTATCGCGTCACTCCAGGTTTAACCAGAGCTAAACCACAGCCATTTTTTATTCCGTTTAGGGCGGTTATTTTCTTTCCCAGGAGACGCTGGGTATGCTGGGTGACAGCTTCAATCTTGTCAGTTATAGAATCATTCCTTGAGAAAAGAAGCTGAGGCTATAGAATGGCTGAGCACGAAGTATTGTGGGAAAGCAGTTTTTGCAGTTGACACCACCTCGACGTACCTGATTGTGTGATTGAGGTCTCCATTGATATAGGGAGCCAGTTATGCGCATTTCCTTTCATCTAAATCAAATTGGTCTTCAACGTTCTCAACGACAACGCCAATGAACGCCTGCAAGGTATTGCCCTAGTTCCTGGTTTCTGGGAAAATGTTCTCTAAGCAAACGCAAGCCGCATTCACCTCTCTGTAACTACCAACACCTAGCAGAGGTCGCATTTGAGGTGGCCACTGACCCAGGGGTCAAGCTATGTGCGTCTTCTTTCCTTTCGTGACTTTTGCATAAATATGGAAGTTGATGAATACGACGGCCTGCAATACAAAGCGTGAGAGCGTGGCTGTTTTACACAAGGCACGATTGCTTGGGCAATAGATTGTGCCGTCTAGAAGTGGCCAGCCGGGCTGATTTGTTCTCACCGCAGCTGGTTTGAAACACAGTCTCAGGAGTAGCTATTTATTTCTGCAGGTAGCTTAGAGGCCGAAGACAGACTTCGGCTTTTTCAGGATTGCTAGTGAACTAGTGGTTTCGCACTAATAACTCAAAGTTGTGTTCACCTCCTGCGGGTATTAGGACTGAAACACAATTCTCAATGCAATAGGCAATCATGCTTCTATACGTGACTAGCTACATGACCAAAATAGAGAAATCAACCATATGCATAAAAGATTTGGCGCTTCAGGCATGTAGCAGTACTTTATGCGCCCGTGAGATGCCACACATATCCATGGTCCACGGAATGGACAGAACGATAAAAGTGGTGGTAACACACTCGTTTGCTCTAGTTGGATAGTATTCCGTATGTCATACTCCGATCAAATTATGTATTCAAAATTGTCCGCGGTTACAAACGAAAACATGAGGGACAACAGCATCACGTTCACAAGCGGATACCAGTGGCTGCATTTCACTTCTGTCTTTTGGATACCGGTTTCACTTTTACGTTGTCTTTAAAGGAAACTTCACCATGTAATAATACAAGGGACGCACAAATGGAGAAGCCGCGGTACAGATGTAGGGCGCAGTAATAGTCCGTTTCCATGATTCCTTCTAGTATTTGAGCAAAATGTAAATTAAGCTTAATTGTTAATTAATGATTTGGAAAGGGCTTATCGCTAGAAAAACAAGGAGATGGAAGGGCTTGTCCTCAGTCCCTTTCATATCTTTGTTTCTCTCGTCCTAAGCCCCCTACTTGTGGTACTACTCGGGTGTGTTGCAGTCAATGGATGAAAATCAGATATTGTGCTAAGAGGATCGGGAAAAAAATATCTGCCATGTCTCCACTATATCACATGGCGGAAATGGAACATGCCTGTTTTGCCCCAGTTTATATGTAAGTTATGGTTCAGTGGCATGGTTCCATGAAATATCTGTTTACCATAAATGACTTACATCCATCTCGGTCCAAAAGCGTCATTCACAAGATAAGCTGCGCGCGCATGTGCCATAGAGCGCCAGAGCCTGCGCCGCTGCAGTGCCCCAGAGGATTGGTGGCGCACCGAGCACAAACTTGTGTCCCTGAACGAATCTTGCGGCGAAGTTTCTCAAGTTCTCGTGCTGAGCGGCTCCTAACATTTCTTACGATTGCTAGTCTTACAATTAAATTCCTGCGCAGAAAGTACAGCAGCTGAGCGTAGTAGATCGTAGAGAGCACAAGTTTTTTTCAATAGCGCGGATTGCTCGCATTTATCTTGTCTTTTTGTGGTCGCATAAAACCCAAGTTCACAAATGTAGAATTGGTTGTACGCTGGACGTTCATGGTTGCAAAAGGCGCAAAATTCAGCGGAATGCAGGCAGAGTGACAACACAGGCAGTGAGTATGTGCCGACTGTTCTTTGCTGGTCGTAGAGATATGCGCTGTTTGGTAACCTCCAACTAAAGTGAACAGCGAAGCATCGATAACATTTAAAGCCACTATAATTTGTTACTCTGAGGAGAAAGAAAGGTCCACCTATGGTTGAGTTTTCATGTTACTTAGATGAACAGGCAATCTAATGAACAAGGCGTTAGTGTAAGTATTTAATGTGTCCTTGTTACTAATGCAATAAAATATTCTAATTCTGGTTTAACCATTCAGTGTAACAAAAGCGTTCTCTTGAAAAACCGGCGTCGCTGAGAGGAAAATCCAGCATCGCAGCAATCACTATATAAAAAGAAAACAGCCGACATTGGGATTCGAGCCAAGGTCCTCTGCCTGCCAGCCGGGTGCTTAAATGACACGCCAGGAAGGGTTTTCTTCGCCAACATGGTCCAACTATACGTAGTTATGTATGTACAGATGTGGCCATATACAGGTTTTTTACAAATACATAAGCTAGTAGCTGTACTCCACCAGCTTGACAGAAGATAACACGATTAGAAGAGCGGCAACGATAGACGCCGTATCAACAGCGGAACGCAGTCCGATGGAAAGTGTCGTTCATCATAAATGTCTCTGAGCTGGGGCTTCATTCGCCCAAAAAAGGCCGCCGCGGTGGCTCAGTGGTTACCGCGCTCGGCAGCTGACCCGAAAGACGCGGGTTAGGTCCCAGCCGCGGCGGTCGAATTTCGATGTAGGCGAAATTCTACAGGCGCTGTGTGCTGTGCGATGTCAGTGCACGTTAAAGAACCCCACGCAGTCAAAATTTCCAGAGCCCTCCTGGCCCTTCCACTACGGCGTCCCTCATAACCTGAGTTAAACCCCATAAACCCAACTAAACCAAGCGCAAAATGGCTTCTGAGTGGAAGAAGAGGCTCAGCACTGCGGCGTAACATGCGCTTTTCACCGTCCAAGAAAGGTCGTTGGTTTAAGCTTGTCAGAGGGGCACCTAGAGAACCCGTTGTGGTGCGTATGACTTATACCCCTGTCACACGGGCACTTGTAAGGCCTTAGAAATTAAGGTCCTTTGCCCCAAAGGCGCGTGACGGGCATCTACACGGCAAAGCGTCGAGACCTTTGCGATAAAGGTCCGTAGCAATAAAGGCGGCCGTCAGCGGCCTTAAAGTTGCTTAAAAAAGCAACCCAGACGGCAGCGCCAGCTAGCGAGCTTAAAGAATAAAAAATTGACGCAATTTTGTTTTGAAACCGTAAAAAAGTATCTAATTTATCTTATTTATTGGTTAATGTTGCGTTACAGTGCACTTAACCGTAGAGGAGGCTGTGAGTAAAGACATCCACACTGCTAATAAAGGACTTGAACGCTTTTCAGCAGCCGCATCGACACGCACGTGCTTGCGCATCTCGCTTTACTGTTTTTTCTTCGTTTGCTCTTTGGTGAGTGCGTGTTTTGAGTTTGCTTGTGTGCACAAAGACACAAGCAACAAAACACGCTTCTCGAACACAACGAGGAGCCGAACAGAAAAGTGCGCCTACCGTGGTCGGACCGAGAACGATGAAAATAATAAAAAAAGAAACTTTGTTTCAAAATATCCGTTTCTCACCGTCAGAACACTCGTTTATTATCGTGATAGCTACTTCTTCCAACATAAACGAAAGCACTCTTAGCTGAAGTGCTACCGTCTTCTTTAATTTCATAATGTTACTAGCGCCGCTTCACACACAGCGGTGACTTTTGGCATTCACGGAGGCCGCGTTCTAGCTCCTTTGGATTTGCCGTGTAGCAGCGTCGCTGCTCCTTTTCGGTTTTCCTCCTTTAGTGCAATAAGACAACGTTACGGCAAAGGCCGAGAAGAAGCCCCGTGTGACAGGGGTATTAGTGCCGCGTGTTAAAGGTGTGTACTGCCCGTATACAGTCTAACCTCGTTATAACGAAACGGTTTGTAACGAAATATTGGATATAACGAAAGAATGACGATTCCCTTTGGAAGCTCGATCAACATTGGCTATAACGAAGCTACGGCGGCCACGATGTAATCGACGAGCCCTTTCACCTTCCTTATGACGAAATTCAACTGTAGTAATTAAGACACAAAACAAGATAATAGTATGCTAATTGGTGGTCAGAAATTGTGCGTAATGTAAGGGTAGTGTTATTGTGCCTCATATTGCTGAAGCCAATGGTGTATATGTGTATGAGTATGTAGTCCAAAATCGGTAGCCAGGGGCTGATAGCGGTACGGAATACGTCTACTTAGGACAAGTAATGGCCGCTTATTGGGGTCTTGAGAAGGAAGTAACTAAAATATTAAGAATCGGATGGAGCGCCTAAAGCAGGTTCTCTGAGATCATTATGTCAGGATACCAATATTCCTAAAGAGGAAAGTATGCAACACCTGTATCCTACCGGTACTCAGCTATGGGGCAGAAACGTGGAGGCCAACGAAAACCGCTCAGCTTAAGTACTACGTAGCGAGCCATGGAAAGAAAAATGATAGGTGTAACGTTAAGAGACCGGAAGCGGGCAGAGTGGGTGAGGGAACTAACGCAGGTTAATGACATCGAAGTCGAACTCAAGAGGATGAAATGGGTTTTGGCAGGGCATATAATGCAAAGGCAACATAACCGCTGGTACGTAAGGGTAACGAAATAGATTCCAAAAGAAGGCTAACGTAGCAGAGGGCGGCAGAAAGATGGGTGGGCGGATTAGATTAGGAAGTTTGAAGGGGTACGGTCGGTGGCCGCAGCTGCCAAAGGAGAGGGTTAGCTGGGCTGGAGAGACATGGGAAATATCTTTGCACTTCAATGGGCGTAGTCGGGCTACAGCGTTGTGTTTGGTGATTGGTAATCCGAAATAAAGCAATAATTGTGATTGCAATCGACCGCCATAGGAAATATGATTGTGGATTGGTAATCAGTGATAAATTTTTTTTCATACCTTTATTGAGGTAATACAAAGTTGTTGTCCTTGAGGCAGGGCAAAGAGAGGTAACGTATGCTCCTGACTGGGCCTTGGCCTCAGAGGGCGCCGGCGGTGCAGCAACAGTGGCGCGTCAGCAGTTGCTCTCCACAATAACAATTACACAAGGACAAGCAGCATTATGCAGAATATTGTACTGTGACTAAATGTACACAACATAACGTAGGAGTGTTGTGCAAAAAGCAAAGGAAAGTAAAAAATTTGGTCAATAATTTAAACGCAAGCACTGAAGAGAATGCTCTGTTCAAGGTAGGAGTAAGAAGTAAAAAGAAAGCAAGAAAGAAAATCGCAAGGCCGCGCATTACAAGATCGTGCAGACAGTGAAATGAAACTCCAGCATTCATGCTTAAATTTACGAATCGTTTTGCGTATCTTTGCAATATCATATAATTTAGGGTGAGCATTACAGATGAGCATGATTTGATATTCCACAGTTTCCTTTCTATAATTGGTACGAGGACGCTCTACTACAGTTGAGGTTTTCCGCAAACACTAACTCGTATGTCTGCTAAAGTATTCAATATGGAAGCTATTGTAGTTATCTGTTATTGTGAAGGAAATAAATAAATGTGTGAAAAAACAAAAAAAATTGTGTGATGGAAAGGAATAAAATAGGGGAGTAGGTGCTCTCGCGTCTACCATTAGGGCGAAGCTTAGGCATGCTCCTAATTTTTATTGACCTAATTTTTATATGATACGCTAGGAAAGTCTAAGCTATCGGGCTCACCGTAGGCTGCTTTTCCTTAAGGCGATTTTTGAAGCTGTTCGTGCCATTGTAACTATTATCACCTCCACGGTTAAACAGCCCTGCAGCCCCGTATTAACAACACGCATTCCTTTATTAGAGAGCTACTATACCTTGGGCCATACTCCTAAACATTGGAGCAACTTAGCTGTGACTTCAGGTTGTTGATCAATTCGCGCTCGCTGTGCCATATTCTAACCGTCCTAATTCGCTCACTTGATAGAGCGACTGCCCCCGTGAGGCGCTGGTGGCGGGTATCAATCCTAGACCGTGAAGATTTTTTTTTTCAATTACCAAGTACCCGTGGAAGCTTTATAGTATTGCTTTGATGCCTTATGGCTGCGCTTGGTTGGATGTAATGAGTAATTAGTTTCATAATGCAGATTAAAAGAATGTATTGTACTATTTCATTGGAAGGGCAAGTTTTGTGCAACTAAAACAACGAGGCGGGGACTGAAGATTTACTGCTACGAGGAAATGGTTAGGCCTATAGCATTTTCCTTTACTGAGATAAAATTTTATATAATGATAAATTTGAACATTTTTCGATGGAAAACTTGAATAAAAATTAGAGCGCTTTAGAGGGTGTTCCTTGTGTACGAAAACTATGGCAGAAAAAATGCTTACCTTCCATCGGGTGTTCCACCTTGAGAAGAACCTTGTCGTCTTTAATCTCTACATCAAAGTCCAGCTGTTCGTGACTAGAACAAAAATTCATGATTATTATAAGTACAGCAGAAGAACAACCAATATGACAATTAGATAATTATAACTGGTGTGTGCCACGATTTAGAGAGCGGAGGTGGCTGGAGTAGGAATATAGTAAAGAAAGATGCTGCCGGAGGAAGACAACTTATATTTACACGATTGAGAGCAAAGATTTGTAAAAAGTAATGGGAAGACAAAGTTGAAACGAGTGGAAAAAAAATTGGCGGTGGGTTAGCTCTTGTTAAACCTGGTGTGACGCGATAGCTACAGTTGGCCGAGTGGAACTTCGTCACGTGACCAACCACGTGACGAACCGCGTGATCAGCCATGGCGCCGCGCCGCCGGCAGCTGCTCCGCACCACGTGACAGAGTGAGGATGCCGCCACACTGAAGGCACGAAATGCTACCGTAATGTAGCTATCGCTCCAAAAAGTTAGGTGAGAGCAAGTATTGAGGGGAGGATAAATGGCGGCTGAAACGATATATGGCTTTTTAGGTAAAGAGCAGACGTGGCAGAGAGGAAGAAAGCTCTGTTCATTGATGTGAAAGGCAGCAAGCGTGCTTCATCGTCGCGAACATTCTATATCAGGCGGAGCTTTTTTCTCAAGTTGCTGCTCCTCTTTAAGTCTAGGAAACGCTAGTTTACGCGTTCCTCCAAGCAGAGTGAAGCAACGCCAAGTACGCCTCTGCATCTCAGTGATCGTAGGTGCTCAACCTGCTGACTTGCACACATGATTCGTGTGCAGCTCATATCTCGACAGGGCAGTGAAGAAACCCCAGCACGTCCCCTTCAGCGCATAATGCATATTCCCTTCACATAATCTCGCCGGCACACGAGAAGTTCAAACTTCATGTAGCGAGTGCAGGCTGTACCTCCTGACCCCACAAGACATGGACCAGTTCCATCAACATTGAATCCAACTTTTATCTATGTCGCAGCGCTCTTCTATATTTCACCCAATGCCTTCACATCTTTTCTTGCGATAGCTACATTACAATAACATTTAGAGCCTTCAGTGTGGCGGCGCCGCCACGCTGTCACGTGGGTGGTCACGTGGTGCGGAGCAGCTGCTGGCGGCGCGGCGCCGTGGTTGGTCATGTGGTTCTTCACGTGGTTGGTCACGTGACCAGCCACGCACGGCGCATCGGCGAAACAAAGCTGCAACAGCTGTGCGCATGCGCCGTGTCAAGTGGGACGAAAATGAAGAAGGAACGCCCAGCGAAATGGAGCGGCGAAAATCTGACTTTGCAATTTAACTGAGCAAGTTCGACCCGGGCAGCTGTAGCTATCGCGTCACTCCAGGCTTAACCAGAGCTGAACCACGGCCATTTTTTTACTATTGATTTGTTGTCCTCAGTTCACTATCACATTTAGGACGTTACATATAGTTCGTTTTTCAATCTTATCAGAGTAAAAAATCAATAAATTTGGCAATTTTTCTTGAAGCCGAGAAAAAACCGATTGACCCATTCAGAACATAACCCCTTTGTTGCATGCTGGCGTGCATGACATCAATAAGATTGGCAAATTTCGACGTATATGGGATCTGTAACAGCAACAATCAGCTACAGGTAAGCGCCATGTGATCAAAATATTTTATTGCGTTGCGATCAGCTCTTTCTATTTCTGGAGCAGAAAACACCAACAGTGTTTTGAGCAAAAAGAGAGCAGCATCGCTTGAAGCCTAATTCGTTTTCGTCCAGAACACATTTACCGATGTAGGTTTCGTGGCTATTTGTGCGCGTCTGTTCACTGCTCGCGACATTCGGGACGAACAACTGTCAAGTAGACTCTATCATTAATAAATGCTGACTGAAAATTTTTACTTGCTCCTTAAGGCTTACTGCTCAAATACTAATTTTCAAACTGGTTGGTACTGTAGGGCAGCGTAGTATTGAAAATAAATTATAATCGAGCATTTGCACGAAAAGCGCTTTGCTTTTTTTTTATGCGATTAGTAATCAGCGCTCAGAAAAGTTGCCAGAAGTACGGACCTCGTGATGAACATGAGTGTGATGCTTTCATGAAGCGTAAAACTTAAACATCTCGAGACAAGTTACTGAGCCAGCTGACAGTGATATCACTTTTATTAGGAAAGCCTGCTTCTGTATGCATGCGGGTGCAGTGATCGCAGCTGCCATTCGTTAATTTTTCTAATAGAAACAATCGCGTGCGACATTCTTATTGGAATCGTGGTCCATATTCTCCGGGCCTGCAAACTATAGCGCACTATGTTACATTGGCGAGATATCGAACAATTTCACTCCAAGCAAGCATTAGTTTCCGGGGTGCATTCGGCTAATGCTTTCAACAGCCTTCCACACTACGAGGTGATTCACGGATGCTGGCCATTAATTTTTGATAAAATGCTTTTAGAGCCATGAAGACGGCTTCAGCGGCAGATTAGTACCAGTTCCGGCGAGCGTCCTAAAAGAGGTGAATAAATTTAGCTAGTTAGCTCGTTAACAAATTTCAGATAATCAGCTTTGGACTACCATAGTTGCTTGCGATTAGAAATTTGTAGCCGGGCGGTAACAATTGCCATATTAGTTTTTAAAATCTTGAAAACGTGATTACGCTCTGCGCTGCAGTCCAACAGATTTTCCTGACGTCGTCCCAAAATAAACGGGGTTTCGACAAGCATGCTGGCAAAGCAACCCGTCCGCGGACGTAACTAGCCTAAATAGCGACGTTTTTTTCGAGCCATACGCGTCGAGGGTAATCGCGTTTTCGAAATTCTAGAAACTGATATGGCTATTATTAATGACCAGCTACAAATCTCCGATTGCAACCAAGTCTATAACTGTAATAGTTAAAAGGTTAATTGTAGGAAATTTTTTACACCACTAATTAAACAACTTTATTAACTTGTTTTCTGATGTCCGCCGACACTGGCATTTTTCTGTCCAGAAGCCTTCTTCAAAACTGAAAAAGCGTATTTCTAGAAATTATCGGCTGGCTTCCCTGAATCGCCAGGTATATTTTGCCGCAGAGGCTGAGGATATCAAGACGATTTCTAATAAAATGAAAATAACCTACATATGCGTACGCTTGACGCACAGGCCTTGTCAGGAACCACCAGAAAATTGTGTGGCCTGCAGCTCATAACAAATTAGCACTTGTACACCTTTGGTTATTTAGAAACAATTTGTGTTAGCTTCTTTTTCACTTAGATGTGCCCTAACATGAGGAAAAATAGAGCGAATTTGAAACGATCCTCGAGATCGCTTCTATACACGAAGCAGTTTTTTTTCATGCATAGTGCGCCACACGGACGCTGCTTGATGTTCTAATTAACAATTCCTACATAAGTCGGAAACGCTGGATACAATGTCTTAATCAGTTTACTGCCGAATAGAACCTCTTTCCTAAAAGGTGTTAGTGTACTCTAATATACGTACCCTTTTAACATTACTTCTGCACCAGTCCTGAAAAGTAGAAATTGATATTTAGCCGCGCACTTTATGAAACACCTCAAAGTCTAGAAATAAGTAAGTGCGTTCTTTCAGAAGCATAAAACAAAGGAGCCGGCATGCGGATTCCGTTCTTTCGAGCACTTTGCCACGTTCACAGGGATGAATTTTTCTAAAAAATCCCACCACCGAAGTACTTTTGACTACTGATGCACATGAAGTACACACATTAGTGCGCACTGAAATGCACACTGAAAGACCATTAAAAGGTACTGATTGGCAAAAATGTTTGTCATGAAATTCCACAAAGCAGGTCTTGCGTTTAGCAGCAAAAGATGTAAAAAATGAGTTCGCCGTGCGCACTTAAACCGGACATTTTTCAATCCAGAAATTATAAGATAATATTTTGCTGTTCAAATACTCAGCGTGTGCTATATACATTGCAAGAAACCCATGTCAATATATGAGAGGGATGTGCAGTAAAATTCTGGATATTTCTGGACATGCCTAACTTATGACCAAGAAAAACCCTTCATGCAACACGGCCAGATATAAGCATGTTTATATTTTCTGAGCATTTCATGTATATGTTGCGCATGCAGTAGGATTTACCCCGGAGAAGCTTAGTTTTTTTTTGTCAAAACATTCCATTCTGCCTGCCCCCTCTATCGACGGTGTTTGTAGTTAGAAACGCATCGAGTAGCGTATAGTGGCAACTGATGATAAAACTGTGAAGTCGTTATGAAGATAAAAAGAGCGTACACAGTTACACAGATCAAAAATAAAGAAGATTGGTGTAAAATAAATGATACTGAACCGCCACGTAGCTCGTTCGGCATTCGCTTTGCTCCAACGCATGCATGCTTCGGCCGGCTGCGCACGCACCACCGGTATCACGCTTTATCTGCGTTGCCGCTGTTTGCACGAGACAACACCAATGGTGTTAACGGCGCGTTGTCTTTGCGGCGGCTTTGGGGGTACGTACTGTAACGCATTAATATAATGCCACAAGAAAGAGTTTAGTGTAATCACGACGAACGACAAGGTAGACAGACAACACAGGCGCTTACTCCCAACTGTGCGTTTATTACAAAAACACCGAATATAAAGAGATCAATAAAAAACACCACCAACAAAACAGGCATTCACGCAGGCGCATAGAAGGTAATGAAGCAGTTTCATCAAGATATAAAAACTTTCGCTCATGAGCGAGATTTTTTATATATCAATGCACCTATCGTGATGCATTACCTACTATACAGTGAAGCAGTACCTATTAGCTCAGATGTAGATCCTTCTTCAGTTCAATATAATGCCAGTTGATCTGTTACTGTCCTGCACGAAGTTCGGGGTCTTCATAAAACCTCGAAACTTTTTCCCGGCTTCGACCACGTAATGCCGCTGGTGAATGAATGCGGTAGGTTACGGCCAGCTTTCCGAAATGGTGGAGCAGGAACGCTAAGGATACGGTCGGCAAACCAGCCAACAAGAATTTCCTGCTCGCGCGAACCGTCGCATGCCGCGAAGCATGTAGCGGGCGCGGCGCACATCCAATCTCGTGTTCGTGCCTCCTGTCGCAGCGGCACGTGATGGAAGTGTCGCCGGCACTGAGAACACGCTTTTTTATACATTATGAACGTTAGCTAAAAGAGCGGCCTATTCCGAAGCTTAGCGCATGTGAAAACTTTGCGCTGGCTTTAGGTAGACTATCACTGCTGTTTTGTAGCGATAGCATCACTACGCCAGCCACCTCGCGAGGTCAGCGCGGCTACGCGCTGAACCGTGGCACCACCGCTCCGCCAGTTGTGCGCATGCGCAGAGTGACGTCAGAGCACGCACCTGGTGTGCGCGCCGCGCTCCTACATTACGCTAGCATTTCGAGCCTTCAGCGTGGTGGCGCCGTGGCCACCGTGGCAGCTGCCGGCGCCGCGGCGCTGGCGAAACCGAGTGGGAGAGGTGAGGAGAGGGGGAGAAAGTGAATCCACGTCCGGGGACGAAGACCAAGAAGGAACGCCCAGTGAAGCGCAGCGGCAAAAGTCGGACTTTGCCATTCGACTGAACGAGCTCCACTCGGCCAGCTGTAGCTATCGCGTCACTCCAGGTTTAACCAGAGCTAAACCACCGCCATTTTTTTTGTGCCTCGCGTCTCTCTAAATTTTTTTGCTATTTCATTTATTATCGTTTTGTCATGCACTCATGGAAACAAGTTTTCCATTGTTGCAATGTATAATCCTGTAAAACGATTAGTATCCTTTACATTTCCGCTAAGGCTATAACTGAGCGCTATCTGGTTGGCGAATTACTTTTTCGATGTAGCGCAATTTGTGAACCTATGGACAAACGACAGGTGATTCAAGCGGAATTGTTTAATTGATACCCATTTCTTGCCATCATGTTACTGAGTTCTAAACAGCGCTTTATTACCACGAGTCGGGTGATGTGTCCGGCGGTTAAGCCTACAGCAGCCTGCAGTGTACAGCTATGAAGCGTGAAACCCTAATTGTTTGCAATGCAGGCCCATAGCTCGCTCAGCAGTAGATCTCTTAAGGGATATACAGCTTATAAATTAGGTACTTTGTTACCTCGTTCTTAATTATTGTACTTATAAAGTACAAATGAATGATAAACAGTCTGACCAATATATAAACTTAAGCTGCAGAAAAAGTGACAGTTGTAGCTTTCCGAACAATTTGGTAAGATTTGAAACAATTCCCTTTCTACACTAAAAAGCAAAAGGCGTCGAAAACAGATAATAAAGGAGAAAAAATTTTGAGGACTTCATTTCATTTTATTTCGGATGCGGTGGCATAGTGCCATTTGGCGCCTGAGCGGAACGAGCGTCCAGTTCGGTGATGCCACTTCTGTTCAATCTGAGATCACTCGATCTGTCGATGAGTAATGACTCCTCATTCGACTGAAACAGGCTGCCGCAGATAGCATGCGTCACTTCCGGCCTGGGGACATCACTTCCGTTTTATGTTAGGACATGAGTATTGGGTCGCCATAAGACATACATGCAGAGTTACCACACGCTGTACCTGTACCGTATTATCCCCATATCCGAGAACGCCCCAAGAAGTTGGTTAAGTCGATCTGTCGATGAGTAATGACTCGTCATTCGATTCATACAAGCAGGCTGCCGCAGATAGCATGTCACTTCCGGCCTGGGGACATCACTTCCGGTTTATGTTCGGACATGAGCATTGGGTCGTCATAAGACATACATGCCGAGGTACCACACATTGTACCGTATTATTCCCATATCCGAGAACGCCCCAAGAAGTTGGTTAAGTCGATCTGTCGATGAGTAATGACTCGTCATTCGATTCATACAAACAGGCTGCAGCAGATAGCATGTGTCACTTCCGGCCTGGGGACATCACTTCCGGTTTATGTTCGGACATGAGTATTGGGTCGTCATAAGACATACATGCAGAGGTACCACACACTGTACCGTACTATCGCCATATCCGAGAACGCCCCAAGAAGATGGTTAAGTCGATCTGTCGATTAGTAATGACTCGTCATTCGATTCCTACAAACAGGCTGCCGCAGATAGCATGCGTCGCTTCCGGCCTGGGGACATCACTTCCGGTTTATGTTAGGACATGAGTATTGTGTCGCCATAAGACATACATGCAGAGTTACCACACACTGTACCTGTACCGTATTATCCCCATATCCGAGAACGCCCCAAGAAGTTGGTTAAGTCGATCTGTCGATGAGCAATGACTCGTCATTCGATTCATACAAGCAGGCTGCCGCAGATAGCATGTGTCACTTCCGGCCTTGGGACATCACTTCCGGTTTATGTTCGGACATGAGTATTGGGTCGTCATAAGACATACATGCAGAGGTACCACACACTGTACCGTATTATCGCCATATCCGAGAACGCCCCAAGAAGATGGTTAAGTCGATCTGTCGATGAGTAATGACTCCTCATTCGATTCCTACAAACAGGCTGCCGCAGAGAGCATGCGTCGCTTCCGGCCTGGGGACATCACTTCCGTTTTATGTTAGGACATGAGTATTGGGTCGCCATAAGACATACATGCAGAGTTACCACACACTGTACCTGTACCGTATAATCCCCATATCCGAGAACGCCCCAAGAAGTTGGTTAAGTCGATCTGTCGATGAATAATGACTCGTCATTCGATTCATACAAGCAGGCTGCCGCAGATAGCATGTGTCACTTCCGGCCTTGGGACATCACTTCCGGTTTATGTTCGGACATGAGTATTGGGTCGTCATAAGACATACATGCAGAGGTACCACACACTGCACCGTATTATCCCCATATCCGAGAACGCCCGAAGAAGTTGGTAAAGTCCGGTGCGACACCACAGCGTCAACATAAAGTAGTCCAAGGGGCTTTCAATGCTGTCGCATAAAACGTATGTAAATGCAAAGGAAGAAAGTGAGCTTGAGCTTTTGTTTTCGATGCGCAAAACAGTCTACGCTATTAGTTCTCTACTGCAGCGTTTTGTGCGGAAGCCTGGTATTCTAAGCAAAACACATTGTTTTATTTGCCACAGAATTTTCCTATGTCTTCTGGGCACAAGCATTACTGCAGTCAGCGGCGAGCTAATGAGCACGCGCCTTGGCCTCCCTGAGGGGCACACGCCCATACACTTGAAGCAGTGTGCACAAGAAGGGCACTTCATAAAATGCAAATTTCAAACAAGAAATCTTGCAACAAGGCAGCACAAGTATGAAAGCAAGGTTGAATCTATCACCCAGAGGCGCGCCATCTATTCTTAAAGTCTGTCTGGGCTTACGTCCAAAAATCCAGTTTTAAGAGCGTGAGCTCTTACTCATCACGTTTCTGGATTTCTTGAGATCTGCTACCACCTCACTTGGGCGTGAAATTTTCTAAGCCCGAGCAATTCAAGATGGCGGCCCCTACAGTGTATTGATATAGGAACCCAATTGGTGATTTATTGGTGACGTCATTAGCATATCGAACTGCTTATTGATTAGTGTTGTCACTAATATATCCAAATGGTGATTGATTGGTGACGTAAAAATTCGTATTTTCATTGTTGTACATCACTTTAATCTCATTCATATCAGTTCCAGTAAACCAAACCACTAACGCTCGTTACTTCATCGTCTTCTAGACAGTGGCGGCAACTTTTTATTGTACTGCTCTAGTTCCCCATTGCAAGCGCTTCTTTCTGAAGATTGTTATCATACTTATCATAGGATCACATCATACGTAACATAGAATCCCTGCAAACCCGTGCTGTTCGCTTCATTTTTTCGGACTATTCCCCGTGCACCAGTGTTACATCTTTAAAAGTCGTGCCGAAATAGATCTCCTATCACTACGACGAAAACACGGTCGCATTTCTCTGTTTCATAAGCTTTATCACCACGACGTTTTGCATGACGACTTTTTTACCCACCTTGCCTCATATTCCCTCGCCGTGATAATCCTTATAAAGTCAATCGCTAAGCGTGCCACTCATCTCTTTACGCACAATCATTCATACCTAGACCCATAACTGACTGGAAGAACCTACCATCAGATTTTGCTACCGAGGTTCAACCAGACAAATTTCACAAAATGGTGCATACTCACATCACAATGTGGCGTCTCTGTCCGCCACTCTACTTTTATAGAGTTAATAATCCTTGTTTTGTGCCTCTTCGAATACCACTACCTTCCTTTCAGGTTTTCTTTAATTTTTTTCTGCGATGTTTTTTTTATTCCTAATCGCAGCTGTTTAAAGTTTTACCCTTTTCTATTGGCGCTCTAGTGTTGTTGATGTTTTCCTTTTTACAGTACTTCAAAAATGGCGTCTGTATTTTTTTGTTTCTCTCTTTCCTGCACGTTTTCGAGCAAAGTGTTATCAAAGTGCTTAGTGTCTCCCCCTATGTAATGCCCTCCCCGGAGGGCGTATAGGGTAAATAAATAAATAAATAAATAAATAAATAAATAAATAAATTGTAAGGCGGGGGTTTGTTGAAAGGCGCTGGGAGGACGGGAGCAGCAGCGAGAACAGTCCGAGAGCAACCAGGTCGAACACAAACACTCGTGGCGATAGCAGTACGGCTGACGCGCAGGACCATCTCAGATCATTTGCGCAAGTGTTGTTCGGCGCGGAGTTTCCGGACAGCAGGACGACCAAACACTTCGGAGAAGGTCGTCTTGAAAGCAGACCAGGTGCGGATGTCCACCTCGTGGTTCCGATACCACAGGTTAGCCACGCTGGTGAGATAAAAATTACGTTATTTCGTTCGGTGGCATCGTCCCATTTGTTGTAAAGGCTCACCCTCTCGTAAGACGTGAGCCAATCTTCGACATCCTGCTCATCGGTCCCACTGAAGATGGCCGGGTCCCGTTGGCGATGGGAGCTGGCGCAGGTAACAGCTGGGCCCACTTGCACGGCTTGATGTTGAACATCGTTAGGTATCGCAGGTGGCGGGAGAGTACGGTTGCGCAATTCCAGGGCTGTTACCCAGCACTTCCACCAAATGTAAGGCGGGGGTTTATTGAAAAGAGCTGGGTGGACGGGAGCAGAGGCGAGAACAGTCCGAGAGCGACCAGGTCGAGCACAGACACTCGTGACGACAGCAATATGGCTGACGCGCAGGACCATCTTCTTCGTTGTCACGAGTCATCTGCTTTGTCTTTGTCATCTTCTTAACTACAGAATAAATAAATAAACACATTCTTCATAATATCGCTTACTTCTGCATAGAGGCTATCACACCGCTGCCTTTACCGTCTTCCTTTAGGAGAAATGTTCCATGCTAGCATTGTTGGCAAAGGCAGCCGTGCCGCCTCAACTCGTCGCATTGCATTTGACTACGGATTCAGACACTGCCCTTATCTTCTCCGTCGCTGATTACATCCTAATCTTGTGCACAAGGTGTAGGCAAGGCCACGCGCCAATAGGCAGTTTGCTGTGAAAACTCAGGGGACGAATATTTCAACGGCGACTACATGATTGGTACAATGACTGGCATTTTTTATAGTTTTGCTGTGCCTTGTAAGTGTTTAGTACAAAATGATTACTAGACTTAAAAAGAAAGCTAAAGTGAACAGTTTATTCATAACAGCAGAATGCATTTCAGCTCCTTCGTAGTGACACACCCTAAACCATTAACGAGCAGTGTCGCGAATCAGCAATGTACCGGTCGCAAGCCAAGTACTGATGCCTGCAGGAAGCTTGCATACAAAGTTGGCGGCTACACGATCAATAATTTGTTATTCAAACGCATAAAAGAGCCATGGTTGACTCCATTTGAATTAGGCATGGTAAGAAAGGAAAATACTCTCTTTTGGGCATTTGCAACCACGCTGGGACAGTGCGCTCCTCGTTCTCGGAAGGCCGCTATCTCCAGCGACATCTTCCCCTTGTGGGGCTCCGGACACGCTTGAACAGACTGTATGGCGCCAGGAATCTCCCGGTGTCGGGCTCCCAGGCTCATTATAGTTCTGAAGGTTGACAGCCTGGCCGTCATCATTAAGCATGCAAATGGTCAACCCCCGCTTCCTCATTAATTCTCCCAATGAATTCTGCTATATATAGCAATAAACATTGAACTTTGACGGGAAAAGACTGCTTATTTTGAGCATCTATTCCTTGATGTAAAGTAGAAAACTGAGAAGTCACATCGAAAGTGATCAATATGGTCCCAGGCGTCAAGACAAAAATTCCGTGCCTGAGGAGATAATATTGAAAAATCGTGTACTCTGCAGAAAAAAACACACTGATCAATTTAATATTTTATTTAACGATAACTACATGTAACGTCATAACTGTCCTTTGCAGCATTTTCAAACAAAAAGCCTTGCAAATAGTTTTGTTTGTCACCTTGTAACGGTGATAGAAGTGTCCAGAACATTCGCAGTTGGCGCAGGAGGCGACGTCGCATGCTGCGGAATAGAACACTTGAGTCGGACCTTTGGCTTTGCTGTGGTGACGGCTGCATGGCGGGTCTGGCTTCTGTAGCAGCCAGGGCGGGCGCAGTAAGATTTCCTCCTTTTGGTAAGGATTCGACATCACAGCTACGGTTTAAGGCAGGAGACGTTGATTGCGTAGACGCCTCACTGTTGTGTAGGAGCTGCTCAGCCGTTGAGGCACATGGGTGTAGTGGGGGGTCCGGGGATTGATGCAAATCCGGTTACACCATGTCTTTAGACGCACTCGAATACGAGTCTGCATCGGTAGTATGCATGAAAGCCGTGGTCGCAGTAAATGACTGCCCGTGCGGCAGGGGTACTTCTACTTGCTACGTCCTAACGCACTCAAAATTCGGCTTTCGTGGGGGCGGAGAACCGTAGTGCGTGAGGACGGCCGCCTTGAGGTCATCGAGCAGAGTGCGCCTAAAAGACGGCCAGGTTATGCGCTGAAAAAAGCAATCCGGAAGACGCTTCTTGGCCAGGTAGAACCGTATTGCTAGGCTGGCGGCGCTGTCTATGTAAAAGTGCGATTCAAGCATTGCGAACTGGAGGGAGGGGGGGGGGGGGGTTGTGGTCGCAAAAAGGCGCTAATCTGTGCGGCTCAGGAGATCAGTCTGACTGAACGGCAGTGGAACAAACTCGCCTTGGCTGGATGGGGCACAGTGTGACATGGCCTTGGCAATGCAGGTAGCGAAGAATTGCCGGCGGAAGTAAAGTGGTTGATTGCATCGAAAGTGCGGGAGGCCCGCGGTCATCAGTTGGACAGAATGGTCCACATTTTTTGATGGAGCCCATTGATGCCTGGAGAAGAAAGCGGCGGACAGCTGACGGATGCTTCAGCTCTGCGAAGCAGCCATTGCCGTTTGTTCTCGTCCTAAAGAAGATGGGGCGTAATCCACTCCGGGGTATGGGCCAAGACACGGTCGGTGATTGACAGGTGCCCAAAACGTTTCAAAAGAAGGAATGTAAATTTGGTGAGTTAAACTAAGAAAAAATCGAGCAATGCTAGGTTGGTGACTAAAGTTGGGGATGGGGCTAAACGTGCAGTGTTTAGGGAGTTTTGATTACAGATTAATTTTAAACATGAGTAGCCATAATATAGAATACAGAAATATTTTAAAACGGCTGCCGATTCTTGTTTGAACAGAGACTGGATCGCGGAGTGCACATTCGTGCTCCTGCGCCCAAGGGTAGAATCACCAAGTGACAGAACAACCCCCGCAGCTAAGGTCGTTCTGTCTCGGAGTGCTCGCTACTCGTCTTCCAAAACTTATCACGTTTGGTGGCACTACACCTCAGTATGGTATGCCCTGCTTTGTAGTATATCGGTACCTTAGCCTTGTCAAGCCGACAATAGATGTTTTTAGCCCAGGGGACACATCAGAATATAGTACGAAAATAAAGAATGCAATGAAGTGCAAATTTTAATGCTCTTCGTCGCAGCACTGGCGGCGAAATGCGTGCTTGAGTGTGAGCAAGCCCTGCAAAGTCATTGAAGCTACGAGTGTGATACTTCCAGCCAACGTACAACAATTGCTTATCACTCACGTTGAGAGTACTGCTGCGGGAAGAATATTATATCTCTCTGTTGGATAAAAATTTGTTATTCCCTCTGGTCCTCCCTGTTTATTTGAGTCCTTGAATCTTCTGTTTCGCAGAACTCGGACTGGTAAATGAGTTGATGAAATTGTAACTCTATGGTATGTCTAACAAAATTTCTGTTGGATGTTTAATGCGAGTAAATCAGGCGCCATAGTGTGCAAATAACTTTTTCCTGATTTCCTTAAAATTTGGGCTATAAAGGGTGGATGTAAATTGTCATGACTGTTCTTCTCTAAATGGTACCACCAGGTACGTGCACCGTACTGGCTCTCAATGCATTTACGTTGTAAAAAAGCTTATCGGATAATCCAATTAACTAGCGGGATTTGCAGATTCTCTTCGTCAAATAACTAGCGATTTCCTGTCTCCAAAACACTAGATAATCTTCACATACCATTTGCGTAGAGGTCAGACTACTAAGGATGTCTCGTCGCCAGCTGCTCCAGAATTGATTAGAGCTAAGACTGGCGCCAATCTTTAGCGGCAATGCCAGCGAAGAGTGGCTCAGTGAAGATGTTGGGTACTGTAAGCTACAGCCATTGGGATCGAATTGAAACACTTTTTAACAAGAACGTTAGGGAAGTTAACGGATATAGTTCAATAATTCTGTAAATTCGTAGGTGAGTAGGCTTCAGTTTTAAGGTTATCATTACTCTGGTTTCAGCAGCTCGTTTAGCACGCGTTCTCTGCAGTACACTTTCTCGGCGAGCTATATCGATTGGATGATCGGACGCGGCTTGACGGCAACGCCGGATAGTTGACAGCTCAGGCTTGCGCGCGTCTCATCCAGGAGAAAACTGAAGGGGAAACCGCCAGTGTAGCAACTGCCACACCCTCTCCTAGTCACGTGATACCACAACGGTGAAGCCGGCTAGCGCGCGCAGCAGCCCTTCTCCCAGCCTGTCCTCTCCTAATAACGTGGTATCACAGCGGTGGAGCCGTCGAGCCTAGAGTCACTGGGAGGTTTAGTAACTCTAGGCGAGCGCGCTCAGGTGCTGCTCTGCTTAATGAGAGTTTGCCTGCGCTCTGGGGCCTCAAGGTCACCCGCGCATCAAGACTGACCTTGAGAGACTTGTAGTAATAAAGCTTTCTCTCTAAAAAGCGTGGAAAAAGGGTTTCCGGGAATACGTAGCTAAATAGCGGCTAAGACACAGTATTACAAATTGCAAAACTGCTTTGATAACATTAAGCGGCGCTGGCGTTTTGCATTGCGCAGTCGTTTTTGTAACGTAACGCGGTAGACGTAGGGTCCGTTTGTGGTGACATAGCTGGCTTTATTTCAATAATTTCGTACGCAGCTTTTCCGCTTTCCTCGTTATCTTCGTTCACTTGCTGCAGTCGCCCAAACTCGAGAAAAAATCGGGCCAGCGCAAAACTCTGCATGCTACATAGCAACACTTGTATTTGCTCATTCCGGTTTAGCCCCAACACCCGTTGCAGGGATTGCACTCGGCTATTCCGCATTGCTAATTACCCCATCGGTGTCTTTCTTCGTCGCAGTGCAGTTGCTGCTTTTTCTTGGAATTCGAGCTTCACTTGCAGTGAGCCATGTTGGCCAGATTCTCAACTCATGATGCCTCGCGATAAAATTTTTGTTCCTCTTATCCAAAGATTGTTCAGCTGATCAGATTATCCGCTGACGGTGCCCAAGTGATTGCTACCAGTTCCTCTGGATGAGCATTCTGGTGCCAAGACGTGGCGCAGAGCAGCGGCAAGAGAGGACGAACTGTTTCACACCTTAAATCGAACGGTCGTGATTCTTCAGACCACTATTTACTACCTTAGGCGCTTCTTTGGGCCGCCGCGGTGGCTGAGGGGTTATGGCGCTCGGCTGCTGGCCCGAAAAACGCGGATTCGATCCCGGCCAAGGCGGTCTAATTCCGATGGAGGATGTAGGCCATATTCTAGAGGCCCGTGTAGTGTGTGATGTCAGTGCACGTTAAAGAACCTCAGGTATTCGACATTTCCGGAGCCCTTCACTGCGGCGTCTCTCATAGCCAGAGTCGCTTTGGGACGTTAAATGCCAATGAACCATAAACATAAGCCATAAGCTTCTTTGCTGGCAAGCAAATGTTCAGACCACGGTGTAAAAATAACATAGTGAGGTGTTTACACTCTCCCCCCGCCGCGCGCGAGAGCGCCGCCCGCTCGCGGCCACAATATATTCGGGGGGCGGAAAGGGGGTTGCCATTGACACCGGTCGCTAGCTTAGAGGGCGCTGCGAAAGGCGGGCCCACGCTGGGCGGCTCGGTCCGGCGTGGCGCGGCACTGCGCACGTGTTTATGGCACATTTCGGAGTGTGCGGCTGCGCTGTTTTTAACAAGTTCTTTTAATTTGCACCAAAACCTTGTGTTTGGCTATCCTCGGCAGAATAGCCCAGCAGGTGAGTGTTGCGCAAAGGGGAGAATGTGCTTCGTGCCGAACTGCAATTCGGGCTACCGGACTTGTGCGGAGCGTGTGCCATTATTCAAAGCTCCGTCCGACAACGTTCGTTTGAAGAAGTGGCGCCGTGCGATTCCTAGGGCAGACCGGCCGGTAATGCCCCTCGACCATGTCTGCGCTAAGCATTTTGCAGAGGACGCGATATCCCGGGCATATTACGCGGAGCTCAATTGAAGAATGCTACTTGATGCGGAAAAGAGGCCCGTGCTTTCCTGAGGTGCACTTCCTACCTTATTTCCGAACTGTCCCAAGTATCTCACGGGGACAGAGAGACATAGAATACCGCCTCGGAAGAGAAAATCTACTGCGCAAGCATCCAAGCGACGTCGGCCGAAAGTCGACGACAACGGTGCGATGTAACCTCTCCAAGCTTCCTTGCCTGCTATGATGCCTGCAGATCCGGAAACAGCCTTGGATCGAGCCAGCAGTTAAGCGACAGCATCTTGACTCTGACTGTGCCTCCCTGATGCCATGCCTGGGACTTGATGGTGCTTGAACAAATACACCGCCTCGCCATTTAGCCTCTAGTGGAAAGGAGCTTATTCAAAAGTATGCCCGTTCTATGATAATTTGCATCGTAATAAAAAAGCCGTTATCTCAAGCTTTCATGTTGGGTTATGGTCCATGATCCGACGCGCACTTTCATCCCGTCTGATAAATTTCCGGCATGAGAAAGTTTTTACCTAAAACTTGAATCGTAAATAGCCGCGCTATACTAGTGCGCTGCATCTTGAAAATTAGCCCACTCAGCGAAACAGTGTTTGAACGGTCTTCATATAGAGTGAGGTAGCAATGATAAGAGTGGAGCAAAAAATTTCCGGCGCAATAATTTTCTGCCCTTGTAAGCGGAAAAGGGCACGAGGACTCCCACTTATATTTAATATGCTTAAATCTATGATCAAATCGAATGAAACATGAATTGAGCGAGGAAGCTAAACGTGAATGAGCTTCGAGTGCTGCTCGACAGACTCCATATCATTAACTGCTTTACACAAGATAATTTCATTCCCCGGGTTCGAACCCGACCGCGGCGGCTGCGTTTTTATGGAGGAAAAACGCTAAGGCGCCCGTGTGCTGTGCGATGTCAGTGCACGTTAAAGATCCCCAGGTGGTCGAAATTATTCCGGAGCCCTCCACTACGGCCCCTCTTCTTCCTTTCTTCTTTTACTCCCTCCTTTATCCCTTCCCTTACGGCGCGGTTCAGGTGTCCAACGATATATGAGACAGATACTGCGCCATTTCCTTTCCCCTAAAAACCAATTAAAAAAAAGATAATTTCATTCAAACAAAATTTTAAGACTGCCACACTACTGATTTTAAATTCAAGCAACGATTTCCTTAGCGTTTTGAAATCAATTCACACCACCAAAGCGAAAAATCGAGTTCGGGCAGCGGAATCTCAAGGCGCCAGAACCGCTCAACTGGGTCCGCTGACATCGGCGCCATTTGTCGGCTTGCAGCCGAACTGCAAGGCGCGCTCCGCCGCGGCCGAACATAATCGGGACGCTCCAGCGGGCGCAGTGTCAACACCTCAATATTCTAACACCGTGGTTCAGACGAAAAACAAAACTTACACACATAATTAGCATTAGCTATAAGAATGTAATTGCGCAATAACGTAGTTGAGAGCTGTCATGCAAGAGTTTGCCACCTTCAGACCATGGCAGGTCGCAGCTGGTTATTCCGTGTACCAACCTTGACAGATGAAACGGTTTCTTCCGCGGCAGCACCATTAAGTCTCTCCCTTCACTAGCATAAAAGTGGAAAGGAAGATATCCATTCTGCTACTTTGGGACTTATCAACCATGGCAGGTGGGACCGGCTTGCGCTTCCGTGTACCACTCTAGGTTGATGGTACGCCCGCAAAAAGTGCATGGGGCTTTTATGCTACCGAATAAAATCTCAGAGGATCGTGGTTTCAATGAACAAACAATAAAAGGATTGCCTTCTCTAGTCAGCTGCAATACACATGAAATGAATCCTGAAATTTAATATTATATTTACGAGATAGGTGTTCAAGTTAGGTCCCAACTCCAAAACTAGATTTACTGACCGTTCGTTCGCTACAGGATGCATCATTCACGACTCTGAGCAAAATAAAAAACATTTCCTTCTGAAGAGCTGCACATCAGAGTTCCATTTTGCTAATTGGTCGTCATCTTCTGCTCAGAATGGCCATATCTCCTGAGGAGCTCTAGACAGTGACACCCCATTATACTTGGCTAAAATATATTCAGCCTTTATCAGCCTTGTATTGAGGTGGACCAACGCTTCACTCCAAATGCCTTGTTTTCGGCTAATGAGAGTTTAACACCCTTCAACGGTAAGACTACTTCCTTGTTGCTGTCATCAAGCTTATGTTCAATGCAACTGCTCAGAAAACTTCTTTTACTGCGTAAGCAGCATTGCTTGCGGTTCGGATTAGTTTTTTGTTGTGTGCTTGTGACCGGAACGAAAAACGAGACGGATAGGAGGAAGAGCGCACGATTGCGACGTTGGCGGTGACATCAAAGTTGCAGTCGGGCACCCGTGGGGCAGCCACTCACATGCCGCACGGCACATTCCTCACCTCAAAGCACCTCTCGAATACGAGGTGCGCGATGCGACAGCTGTGCAACGGCGGCCGTGAGGTTAGAGTTGAGTTGAGTTGAGTTGAGCGGTTGTAAACTACCGGTGGGATTAGCCTTGCATTTGCTGCCGGAAATTGCTCCACCGTAGCGACACTTAAATAGAAATCACAGAAACACTGTCCGCAAAAACCCAAATAGACACTCCTGAGGTCACCATGTGGAGGCCAAATCCGTGTCCTGCAGGTAAAGTAGAAGAAGGCGAGAAGCATCCTTTCTACTCGACTGGCTCCCGCGCGGGAAAAATGTCCTGAAGAGAACTGTGAGGAACTCCTGCCTTATTGAGGGATCCGAATAACACAGCCCGTTCCGCGTTGTACAAAGTACAGCACAAGAGGTAATGTTCTATGTCACCACACACACCACACGTTGAACACAATGGTGACAACGCTAGGCCAGTCTTATACATCCACGCCGGCGTACGAGCAGAATCCGTGCGAATGCGGTGCAGCAAAGTGGATTGGTACCTTTTGAGACCCTTGGTCACACATGGCTGATGTGGAGAGCTCCACAAAGAACTGAAGTGGCACAACACCACATCTCTGAACATTTGCTTGACTTCATGAGGGACTCCATGTACTGGAATCCCGGAGAGAGCTGTATGGGCGAGGTTGTCTGCTATCTCGTTGCCTAAGACACCTATGTGCGAGGGCACCCATTGAAAACGTATAGAGAAGCCTTTGGTATGTAGATTCTGCACCAAACGTAGGGATCTAAGACTCAAGGCATCAGTGGGGAACCCGTACTCTAACCTTTGAAGGGCAGATTTTGAATCCGTAATTATGACAGTAGGTTGAGGCGTACAACACCATAGCTTCTTTAGAGCTGCCTCAATGGCAACGCTTTCGGCCATTGTGGAGGACACGACTTTAGTAAAACGAACAGACCAATCATACTTCAAAGACGGAATATGAAAAGCAGCTGCACTAGATCCTCTGACCTTGTCCACAGAGCCGTCTGTAAAAATTTGAAGATGACTGGCATATTCGGTCTCAAGATGTTCCAGTACGAGCGAACGCATTGCCGCAAAAGGAGAATTCCGCTTAGCGCGAACGTGGGGAATTGTCAAAGAACAATCGAGGCTCGGAAAGGACCAAGGTGCCTTCAACGTTTTAGGTCGATCTCGAAGGTCGAGACCCAGAGAACGAAGAGTATTTGAAGCCAAGTACGCCCGGGACTCAGATATCTTTCGAAGGCGCTGTAGAAGCGCTCTCCCAGAAACAGTCTCTCTGAGGCGGCCAATTTGCAGCAAAAGTCTTTGTGAAGCGGCTAGCCGAAGAGGTTTCGATTGAGACTCATACAGTACTGCATTGTTTGGAGCAGCCTGCGGAACGCCGAGAGCCCTCCTTAGTCCCATTCTGTGCAAAACCTCAAGGCGTTCCAGCTGCGATACCGAGGGGGAAATTAAAGGGAGCTGGTACATTATGCGTCTTGCCACCAGGGCATCGTGAAGCCTGATCATTGAAGCAGGATGGTTTCCCCATTGCTCACTAGCATCTCTACGAAGCACATTGAGACGCGAAGATAGTGAAGCCACAATCGAGTCCACAGCTCGTCGCCACTGTAGACGTGAGTCAATAGTGACGCCAAAAAAACGTATGTGGTTAACCTGACGAAGGCAAGACTGATCAAGGTCTATGCTCAGCCGCGCATACCGTCGTCCCCTACCTGGAAACAGGACGAAGTCAGATTTTTCCACCGAGAGAGTCAACCCACCCAACACCTTGAAGGTAACTTTTAACTGAAAGCACGGCCTGTCGCGCTAATAGAGCTAAGCGTTTGTGTTGATATCCGGTTTACCAAAGGCAAATGTCGTCTGCATATATCGACATATGGACATGCCTACAATGTTTTTGCACTTTTGCGGGAAGACCAGCCATGACAACATTAAAGAGCGTTGGGGACAGGACACTACCCTGAGGTACCCCTCGCGATACCGCCCTTTCGGAGCTCATTGTACTGCCTAACCGCACTCGAAATTTATGATCACTGAGAAATGAGTGAATGAATCGCAGAAGATAGCCCTGTACGCCTATGACCTGCAGACTATTCAGTATTGAGCTCTGGAGGACGCTATCATAAGCCTTTGATACGTCTAGGAAAATAGCTAGTGTTGAAAGTCCAAAAGCACTTTGATGTTCAATGTGGCTTATCAAGTCCAGGACGCTATCTTGCACGCTTAAACCTGTGCGGAATCCAGTAATGCATGTTGGTAGTGCCCTTCTATCCTCAAGCTACCAAGACAAACGCTTACTTGCCATCTTCTCCATGAGCTTAGCCACACACGACGTCAGCGATACAGCACGATACGAGGCCGCGTCTGTCATCTCTTTGCTGGCCTTCAGCAGTGGGACTACACAAGCCACCTTCCATGAAGGGGAACGTCACCAGACTCCCACACTCGATTGAGATAGGTTAGGAGCATCTTCCGGTGTTCCAGAGGCAGGTTCTGTAACATTTGATTGGTAATGCCGCCAGGACCTGGTGCACAGCGACGCCGCAGGCTGCGGAGCGCTGTCTGTAGTTCTCGAAGTGTGAACGGGGCGTCCATAACAGACGGAGACGTAGCAGGCAGAGCGCAGGGATGAATGCCTGATCTGGAATTTACAAATGCATCCGCAAATTCCTCTGCCAAGCACACGAGATGTTTCTGTGTGCGCAGTGCAAGCGCCTCGAAAGGTTTACTCGGACGAGAGCCACCAGCAAGACTGCAAACGACACGCAAAATTCTCGTTATCGGTGAGAAAACAGTCAAACTAGCGCAAAAGGACGCCCACTGGGACCTACAGAGCTTGTTCGCATGACGTCTGATGGCAGAGTTGAGCCTGTTGAAAGTTGTCTTCAAGGCTCTGTCGTCCTTCTTCCGCAACAGTTGTCGCTCCGCCCTTCTGCGCGCTGCGCAGAGGTTCCTGAGTTTTAAATCCGGAGTCGGAAAATGATCAGGTAGCTTGAGCGCCGTGGTAGCAGCCATCTTAGCATAAATCATTTTATCTGTCACATCACCGGAAACACAGGCTAAGTGCTCCCTGTATTTGTCCCAATTAACAACATGGCAAATTTTAGGACCACGCAGATGGAAGTCGGCAGTAAACACAAATATCGGGTAGTGATCACTTCCCATTCGGTCAGCTCTAGTTGACCACTGCACACGGACGACAGGTGAATGTAAGGTTAGGTCTATAGATGTGGGTGAGGTTGGAGGCCGAAAGAAAGTGGGACTTCCGTCATTGGCCACGCACAGGTCCAAACTGTCGATGACTTCTACAAGTTGGCGTCCGCGAGGATCTGTGTTTCTGTCACCCCAGGCAGGGTGGTGGGCGTTGAAGTCACCGCAGATGATTCTGGGTGCTGGGCAGCGGTCACAAAGTTGCTGGAGGAACAAAGCCATATCGACCTTCTTCCGTGGGGACACGTATACTGATGCAATGGAGAGAGTTCGGAATGCGAGCCGAATCCTCACAGCCACTACCTCAATACGGTCGGTGCAAAGATCGGTGACGTTCAAAGCCACATGAGGAATCTCCCTTCGTATGTAAAGGGCGGCACTTCCTGCGGGAAAAGACTTTATGCTACAATTCTTGTGGGCGACGTATCCCGGCAAAGACCTCCCGCTTGGCAAGCCAGCCTCCGAGAGGGCCAGTACTGGAACACAGGTCTTTTTCAAGAACAGTTTGAGTTCTGCTAATCGACTTATAATCCCAGCGCAGTTCCATTGTATGATAAACGGCACTTTTCTAGGGTTTTTAGTTGCAACAGGTTGAAGAAAACTAGCCATCTAGGAGTTGAAGTTCTCTGCGAAGGCGGTGATCAAGGTCTCGAAGGAAAGCACCAGCTGTATAAAGTTCTTCAAAGTGCCAGGCTGCATCGCTTGGCTATATGAACGCAGGACATCAAGCAAAACGCGTAGAAGGTCGGAGAGATTCCGGCTTTTGAGCTCCTTATTTTGCTGCACGCACTGGCGCACCACTTCGACAAAAGACGGGGACTGGGACCCACTCTTGGCCACGGTAGTTGGTGTCTGAATCTCATTTAAGGCAAGGGGATGTCCTCCATGTTGTCGAGTCTTGCTGTGATCTGGTCGCTGAGGAACATCGACACTTTTTGCAGAAGCCGATCGAACAGCCAGCTCACCCTCGGAGGCCGTTGCCGACTTGCTCGGATCAGGTCGTGCAGCGACGTCGCTTGCTACCACATCCCGA
Source organism: Amblyomma americanum (assembly GCA_030143305.2). Lineage (NCBI taxonomy): Eukaryota > Metazoa > Arthropoda > Arachnida > Ixodida > Ixodidae > Amblyomma > Amblyomma americanum. The sequence continues at coordinate 17,725 of JARKHS020003341.1, read as the reverse complement.
GCTTCCGACTCGAGCGCAGGGAACTCTTCACTTCCATGTATCGGCTTCTCAGTAGGTTGTGGTTTGGGGCCACTAATGAAGGACTTGCGACGGTGTAAGGCGCTTACACGGAATGTGCAGCCACTGAAACTCGCTGGATGGTCACCTCCACATTTAGCGCAAGCAAAATCTGCCCTGCACTCTTTGTAATCATGGCCACCACCACACCGCTTGCAACGTTGATCTTTGTTGCAAACTCTCGCTACATGTCCAAAGCGTTGGCACCTGAAGCACCGGGGAGGAGTTTCAACGAACTCGTGGACTGCATGTTTGGTGAACCAAGGTCAATTATTCCAGGCCGCTCGGTGTTGGGAGCAAACGTTAGCACAATAGAGTTTGTGAGCTTCGCTGCCCATTGTTGTTCTCCAGGCTCCACCCGGCGCAATAACCGTCCCACGTGCAGAACTCCTTGCGGTTTCAAGTAGTCAAGAAGGGCAATTTCCGAATACCACACTGGTACTCCCCTTATAACACATGTGTTAGTCATGTAGGAGTGTGGCAACCGGGCTTGAGCTCGTATGCCACCGATCTGAGAGCACCGCAGAAGAATGTCTACTTGCTCTTCCGTTGAGATATCTAGATGAAGAGCCCCTTGCGTTGTGAAGCGATTGCGAATCGGGGCAGATCCCAGTAGTACTTTAATATCATCGAACAGCCTGATAGGGTTCCACTCTCTGAAGTCAACACCTTTCTCTTTTGGCTGAACTATCACTGGGATGCCGACTTTCCGGTGCTTCCGATGACTCACCACTTTGAAGCCATCGTTATCCATTTCCGCCATGTCAGCCACTTCCTCATCAGAGGCGACGATAGTTGAGTCGTCCCCACTGAGCGATGATGACGCACTGCACTGCTGGACGTCCCTGATGACTGGCAGATCCACGCCATGTGATGCCATGGCCGCCTCCGCCCCACTGGGCTCCTTCGTATGGCGCTGTCCCTTTAAGGATACCGGCGCCGGAGCTGCCGTACCCTTCCCGTAGGGACAGTACCGCCTTAAAGACGCGGCCGTCTTCCAAGGATGGAAATAACATAGTTAATAACTAGAAAACAAGGCAAAATTACTGAGCTGAGGTGACAACAGGTCGAGCAGCGTCGTCTTCCTCTTCCAGGCCCGTGAGGTTAGAGCATCCACGCTAATATGTGAACTATTATAGGTGTCCAATTCATCGTAACCACTGGCCGGAACACAATGAAGTGGACTTGTGACGACTTAAGGCGACGACCATGAAGACAATTTGATGACGACCAGCCCCAATGAGTGTCATTGAAATCAATATCATGGCCCGGCAGGGATGCCCGGTGAGGGTCCTTCCCATAGTGCATCGCTGAAAATTGCTCTCCAACGTAAGATCCCACCACCCATATGTGAAACGCTATCTTCTGAAAGCAACATGTATGAATTAAAAATGCAGCGTTAATTTACGACCCCATCAACTTTGTAAGTACGATGCGAACGCGCTGACCACAAGGACACAATAAGATACTACATTGACGCACCCATTCACATAAGTCAAATCTAATATGCCTCTACGTCTTCGCGATTATACGCGAAACATCGCTACGTAACAGCATTACGATGTTATCACCGTCCTGCAATTGATTGCTCTTTTTTACGCGGTTGCTCGTTCGAGAAAGCTTAAAATACTCTCGAGATCCTAATAAGACTTAATGCAGAAAGAATCTCACTGCTTCTGTTCAGAAGGAAGAAAATCTTCAAAAAATAAGACTTTGCAGGGCCCAGATGAATTCTGGCAAGTGCCGCTAGGGCATCCTGCTGTCTTCGCACTGCCTCACACGACTGTATTAATAATCAGGTCAAAAAAGCACGCGAGGTCCGCTTCTCTTGAGGTGAGCTGGTGGTACTTTGATATCATAGGTTCAGGTACTTTTATTTTGGCTGATTTGCTAATCGGTACCTGGCCCTAATATTTGTTTTTATTTAGCCCTATTTAAAACAGTATTTGTTAAGCTTTATTACAGAGCGTATATTTGCGATTCGATAGCAACCACGCAAACACCCCCACCCCCCACCCCCAATATGAGAATTCTCTTCCTTCAAAAAGCACATGAGTATCCGGTAATATGCCCTCTATCACCAAGTCACAAAAAGCGTTTAGAAAATGTGGTCACACGCGTGAGGGCACCGGCAGATTCCGTCTGTGCTTCTCCGTGACTTCATCAACTAGAGGCTATCTCATAGTCGAACCCCTAATAGCTCAACCGGCGCTCCGCATTCAACGAATCAGAAGCGTGGATTTATTACGTGATCTGCAAACGATTCTGATTTTGTTCATGCGGCGAGCATGTTGCCAGCCTACACACCCGGTAGTTGGCAGTCTACGTCACTCTGTAATCTGAAATTCTGCAGATGAAACATGATAATTTCAGTCCTGAAAAGTTGTCAATCAAGAAAAGGTTTGCCGACTAGTTTTTTCCAGATGAATTCCACCTCCTGTCTTTCAACAAATCCAGAGTAAGTTACCTGTAGGTTGTGCTATTGATAGAAATTCATTATTTGTTCGAGCTAAACTATCAAAAATTGCATTAAGAGCGCTGCTGAATGGTTGTCTCAACATTGTCAGCGTCTGTTGATTTACAGTAACAATCGTCTACTTCCAAATAAAATTCATCACGTCGCGGTTTAATATGCTATACCTTGGGCACGCTACTGTAAAACAGATAAAGCATCAATTTTCAAAAAAAAATTACGTTATTTTGAAGTAATACTCACGATAGTTGTGCGGTGGAATAAAAGCCTACAACACGGCGAAATTTTTTGCCGACATATGCTTGATATGTGGATTTTATGCACTCCCAAACTGTTTCAACCCACGCATCGTCCGAAATTTTTAGAAGATGAAGTGGATATGAGCTGTCCAAGACCTGAATCAAATACACACACGACTTTATAAATTAAGAGAAATCCTTCAGTCAGGAGTTTTCAATTATAAGAACAGGGTTCAAATTGCTGCAGGAACTAAATTATAATCGCTGCATTTTGCGCACCTTTTCAATGGTTCATTGAACGCCGGCCAAATGCTTCCTATTTACTAGAACCCCTTTTCTTGTTCTAGGGTAGAACAGCATCAGTTGGAAAGATTCCCAAAACGCAGTTCCAACATAACTGAGTCTTTCATATCCACTAGTTCAGGACACGGGCATTTCTGAACTAACTGAAAGTTGCTTATGAACACAATTTTTTGAAATATTGTAAGATTCTGCTAAAAGAAACAGTATATCGGCAGATTTCCCCGAGGCAGGCTTGTAGCTTTTTTTCTATTAACGTTCTTGGTATCGTGGGAGACATTCCATTGATTTTTCTATGTCGTTCTGGCAGTGAAAAACGCCCCAAAAGACGAAGACAAGGACGAGAGAATGAGAGAGATTCTCTTATTATGTCGTCCTGGTCTTTTTGAGCGCTTTCACTGTCTGAATGGAAAATCAACTCGCCCACTCCCTGCCATTATTCCATTATTTTTCAATGCCATTCTTAACACTAGAGGACTAACTTTAAAAATCATTTTTCTACTGATCGGATAGTGGGACCTTCTGTTCAGTATTTCGAAACAGCATCTTGGAATATTCCATATTTGTGCCAAAATTAAAATTGGTGTTCAGGAATTGTGTACGTGCAGACTTGTTGGACAAATGCATGCCAATTCACCTGGTTGTACGACTCATATGTAGCTGGGCCAATTTTCTGTTGCCTGTTCTGTACGTACAAACCCCGTCAAAGGTTAACGGATTGTAACTTTCGCGGTAGAATTTGTCAATGTTTTGTCCAGGGTTCGTTTTTAATATTAATTAGTGCACGGTGCAATTTGTTCAACTCCAATTAGACTTAATATAACCATTTCATGCAACGTGCATAGATGGCGATCAAATTGTGTTTTAGCTAGCGAGTATTTCATTCTATAGATGCTTCGCTACTAATTTATGGCTTTCGTAAAAAAGTTTAAAACCATGGGAAAAGTCTTACGGACGTGTATAGTGGAGCTCTTTTAGCAGCGATTAAAGTCCCAATCTTCAGAGGGATGAGGACCACAGCTCCACGTACCTTCAAGTGGTTTGGAGGGCTGTGTACATATAACGAGCCAGAGGGCGTGGCACAGAGTCAAACGTTCTTCGCCGCTAAATCTTTGAGAAAGATTTTGCTTAGAAACTGAAAAATATAGCTTCAGCAGGTCCAGGAGATACACCTTGATTTGCCAAACGACAACCAGGTTGTTTTTTAAATATTTTAGGCTGAGAGTAATATCCCATTCCTCACAGTTAGCTAACCCCGTAACACCACAGCGTTTTTAAAAACTACCTTGTGAAAGCATATAGCAACTCAGAGAAGAGCAAGGAGATAAAAAAATCAGTCTTTGGCCAAGAGCCGAGTGACGCAGTTCCACGCATGACACAGCTATCGCATAACAAAGATGAGCACAAAAATTATTTTAAGAGCGTTGAATGACTAAAACAGGGACGGGAAACAATGAGCGCAATTATAAACAGCCTGAGACGACCTATTACAAGCAACCAGATGTTGTTAGTGAAGAAGCGGGCAGTAAGTAACGTGAGGGTAATGCTCAATTTCGCAATACAGTGAGACCTGTACGAATTGTTCGAAGTGAGGCCACAAAAACGGGAACTAAAAAAAATATTTACGCTTGCATGAAATGAGGAACAGCTACAAAACTTGTTGGAAGTAGTCAGAAATGAGAGAAAGCCCACAGAATAGGTTCTATTACGATATAGTTATCTAAAGATACATTGAAGATGTTTAAATGTTATAGTAACCCCATATCCCTAGGCCGGGCAATGAGAAGTATTCGTAGGCTGGGATCGTCTTTTCGTATATAACATTTGTTGAAATGCGACGTTCGACTGTGTGTCTCGTCTGCCTTTCGTTTGTCATCTACCATCGCTACAGTGTTCACAATGTCAAACCAACTCGCCCAGCAACACACACTGCTCGAATCTGCCTAACTCTGTAGTTGACCTACATGAAGATCGTCAGGCCTAACCTCAGAAAATGATTAAAAAAGCATTGTTTTATGCTTCACCGTGAGTTTAATTTATAGAACGTGTAAGCGAAATGATTATTGTCAAGTATCATTATACATCAAAGCGCCTAATAAGTGCACAGAAAACTCAACTAAGCTGCGTGATCGTGTTATAGACTTCCTGTGAGCCACATTCAATTATGGGTGTGACCAATAATAAACACAGCGGCTTGAGTCCTCGGACCGACACGTCTATTGTTGATTTGTCACAAGCATGTCAAAAAGAATGCAAAGGTGACATCCGATCTGTTGCTTTGATCTTTGCTTCGTCTGCGCGAACGCGATTTATCGCCGTAAACTGGCATGTATGGCAATTTTCAGTGCGCTAGCAATTATAGCGGCTTTTCCCCGCATTTAGTCGTTGTGTGCTTGTCTGTCTGTTTGAAGCCGGTTTCGTGGCAGTCTTCCCACCCGCCCAATCGGTGGTGGGCAACGTGCCCACCGTCTGCTGGGCATATACCAGGTGCCCCAACTAAATGTAAACAAGCTTTTAAGAACACGGAAAGCCCCAGCCACGTTAGACCAACTGAGGGTTGTTTAGGGTCGCGTGACCTAGTCTGCAGAATTTTTCTGTACTTAAAAGTTGTCTAATTAGTTCACCTTATTAGCTTAATTTTCCATTATTACCCTGGAGAACAAAGTGTCAATAAAAGATTGCAGATCGCTTTGAATAACAGTTGACTGCAACGTTCGCACCAAGATACCATTAACGAACATTAGTTGTTTTTTTTTTTTGCTGGCCTTACACCCTAGCTCGCGCAATTAAAAAAAGCGTCCACGTGACAATGGTGCCATTTAAATGTCAAAGACGCGTCTTAGAGAACAAAATCAATTTTTACTGAAATCTTCTTGATGAGCCTTTCAGAGCACATTGGGGCAGAAATGTGACCCAGCAGCTGGTCACGTGATAGCTTTCTTTAAAGCCAATGAATAAAGCTACGTAAATAGCACCTTGATAGAAACAGCGCTGCTTTTGGTTTTTTTGGGTGATCTACAGCCTTTAGATTGACACTTTGTTCCACAAATCAATAATTAAAAAGTTAGCTAATTAGGCTTAAATAATTATCATCTTTCAAGAACGACAAAAATACTACCTACTACGCCACGCGACTCTGAACAACCCTCAGTTGGTTTCACTGGGGCTAGGGCATTTGATCTTTTTAAAAGCTTGGCTACATTTAGTTGAGACGCCTGGTATATATGACAACCTGCGCACCTTGTCAGGTGGTTGCTCAATTGATCGCGAGAGGCTGGTCGAGGGGAGCAAAATGAGTCACAACCGAACCGAGCAAGCTAAGTGGCTTCAGTTTTTTATGCGGACAATAGCGCGGACGTCCTTCTCATGTACGTTACCGTCTGTTACAATTTACAGCTTTCAGAATGCTAAAAACTTGTTTTTTGAAGCACCCAGATTTTTATTTTCCTGCTACAACAAGCAAAGGAGTATTACAGCGATTTGAGACATTTGCTAAATGGAGTGGACAATGAGTAATGGCTAGCCACTGCATACTTTGCACTCATTCCTCGTGCTAGCATTACAGTGTGGTTTCACGCGCTGACCTTTGCTCTGCAGTTATCACCAAGAAGATTCCGGCCCAGAGCAGGTATAAAAATTTTCGCGGTCACAGTATGTTTGTTTCCTTCAGGTGTATGAAGGCTGAACTAATTTCGTTGATGAAATCAGTTTGGAACATTTACGTAGGGTAGCGAGTGCAGCATTAATATGAAATGTCTATTCGCTTGCTTTTTAACTATGCCGCTTAAATTTTGTTTCATATTAACCTCAGCATTAGAATGTAGTTTTGTCTAAACGTACGGGCAAGCACGAATGATTCAAGGTAACAAGAGAACACAAAATTCTTCATACCTTTCGAGCGTTTCTGTAAATAGCATCATTGCTCTGAAGTCGCTTCGGAATCTTGTCAGGAGACTCATCAGGTGTCCTATCTGCAGGACGGCCTGTTGACAGACGAAACGTTTCACTAAGTGAGAAAAATTAGCATACTGTTTTCTCTGTAAACCTTCGGTGATGGGGAGCTGAAAATGCATTCTTTGTGCAACTCTAAATAAGCTATTCTTTTGGATCCTCAGGGGCACTAATGCCAGATTTAAAAGAACACCTATACTGGCTACGCAATCGAATTTTAAGTTTCCAAATGCCGACCGGGAATACAGCAGTTGACATTACTAACATTGTCTTCCCAGTAAATGCTCTAAGCTGCAGCCTGTCATTATCAATTCAACACGTAAGAGTTAAAGCTAAGCTAAACTTGTACATCTGTGGCGTGTTAAGCTACATAACTAACTGAAGAATATCAGCTGCACTTGCGTCGAGATAGCAATTACACTTTTTCTGCAGATATAGTCTTCAGCTCCAGTTTCTGTTCTATAATTTGTAAATGCTCTTTCCTCTGTCTTTCGCCATTTTATTCCCTCGCTAATTTCCAATGCGGGTAGGTATATTGGAACAAATTGTAAAGGTGAAAAAAAGTCATATTTGTTCTTTACATGATATTATTGCAGCTGACTATCAGAATAGTTATATTAGTAACAAAGAAGTGCTTGTGCACTCAGGGACAACTAATGTTTATTACTCATGGCAGTTCGTTGTGCACACCGCCTTCCGGCCTTTATTTCAGAAATGCTTTTTTACCGAGAGGATAGTCGGCCTGCAGTCCCGTTAGGTACGACTTGGAAAGAACGCACAGTGTTGCTGAAACGTTCGGCACATACAGTGTTAGGAGGTCACCACATGGTATGTGTGCAGGGGTGTCATCAGAAATTCCTAGAGCGAGAGGGACAGCGCTGAATTGAGGTTCTTAGTTACTGATGGGATCGGCCTTGCAATTAGTGTGCGTCAATTGCTCTACCGTGACGACACTTTTAACGTTAATTGAAATCGGGAATATGCGACACAGATCTCTGACCTCACAGATTGGCACCGTGATGCACGTGATTCCTCACAATATTATCAGCTGCTGATGACACCATTTAGATTCCAAGTCAGAGTATCAGAGGAATTTTAAAAGGCGTAAAGACTGCTTCCTATATGAGTGCTTTCCGCCTGGGTAAGCAAAGTCTTGAAGTGAACCATGCAGTTCTCCCGTCCTTTTTGCAGTGAAATCCGAACAGCGCATAAGATAATAATCTTTATTACCACACACGCTGCATTAAAAAACACCGGAGGCGATGTAGGCCTCGTCTTATGCATATGCGCTGCTGTAGAGCAGAACCCGTACGAATGCGGAGTAATAAAATGGCTTGGCGTAACTTTAGTTTCTTGATCAGGCATTCCTGGTTTTATGAGCACAAAATAGACCTGAAATAGCTCAGCGCCGCTCCCTTGAAGAGTCTCTTGATAGTTGAGGGACCTTCATTGGCGGGCTTCTAGACAGGGCAGCATGGACGAAGTTTTCCGCTGGATAGTTGCCCAGAACACTTCTGTGCGTGGTTTCTCTTTGGAAACGCGATCGATGCCTCCGCTGGGCAAATTTTCAACGTGGGGGCGTGGAACCGGCGACACGGCAATGCCCATCTCAACTGTTCTGTTATTAATGCAGGTTTTTTCTGCATGCCGAACTGCTGGAGGAACGTCTACGGAGCCTGCCTTAACGGACGACGTGTGCCGGCTCAAGGATGAAAACCCCCGTCCTCTTTTCAAGCCCGACAATCAAGTGTGCCCAGCAACGGACAAATCCGAACTATTTTTAAAGTTGTGTTTGCAACAATGTGTACTGGGCGTCAACGATCTTCGGCTCCAAATGCTGCGAAGCGGCACTTCACCAGCGGGGCGTGGAACCGGCGACATGGCAATGCCCATCTCAACTGTTCTGCTATTAATCCAGGTTGGTTTTCGTCATCAGTCTCTCACTCGCCAAGTTTTCTTGCTGCCGGCTCCACCCCACAGTTGTTTTTGATTGTGTCATCACAGCGCAATTATGTGCCGTCGCGGAATGTTCATGTTAGGCGGCAACTATCTCTGTTTCGTAACCCTGCAATTTACTTTTTCCTTTTGCTGGTGTGTTGCGGAGATGTTGAACTGAACCCAGGTCCCTCTGAACAGTTGACTCAGTTACTCGAAGGCCAAAAAACATGTCTAAATTAACATCAATAAAAGCAAAACAAAAAGGGATTACAACGGAAGTGAACGATTTGAAAGAGCGTCTATGTTCTCTTGGAAAACCGCTTGCAAAATTGGATGATATGAGCAAAGCAATAGAGTCTATTTCAATAGAACAGCGCCAGGACCATGAAGCGTTGAAGTTTCTCAATGTCAAAAGTGAAGGTTTAGAAAACAGAGGTAGGAGGAATAACCTGATCTTTCTTGGTTTCAAGGAATCTGAGAACGAAACCGCTGCCAAGTCAGAAGAACTTGTGCTTTGTCTATGCGCCTCCGAACTTTCACTTCCTTTATTGATAATTGAACGCGCTCACCGGCTAGGTAAATTCGAAGCTGTTAAAGATCGGCCTGTCATTGCAGCATTTTCCTCTTTCAAGGTACGGCAGTCAGCACTCTCAAGTGCGCATAAGCTGAGGGACACCTCTTACAGCAAATCTGAAGATTTTTCACAGGCTCTGCGTGAAAAGAGAAGGATTTCGTGAAATTACGCAAAAAGAAACAAACAAGATGGAAAGAGACCACTGCTTAAGTTTGATACGCTGAATGTAAACGGAAAACGTTATCAGTATGATAGCGAGTAAGCGGGTGTGGTCGAGCTGTGACCACTGGGCTCGTCCCCAAATACAAGGTCGCTTAGTTTGCTGCTCATCAACTGCCAGAGCATTAAAAATAAAATTGATGAATTCTGTCTTCTCGTTCCATCTATAAATTCCTCAATTGTTCTTGGAAGTGAGTTCTGGCTCGACTCGTATGTCTTAAATTCTGAGGTTTTCCCTTTCGGATATCAGTGCTTTCGTCGCGATCGCTGCACAAGTGGCGGGGGTGTGTTCATTCTCGTTGCAACGGGAATACCATGTGCAATGGTGGAATATTTTGCTGTTACGGAGTCTGTGTTTTGCAAATTAGTATTATTAAATGGAAAAGGCTTAAAAGTTGGGGTATTCTTCCGCCCAACAGGTTCATCGCGAGCAGAATTTGAGCATCTATCAGATATTCTCGGCACTATTGAAGGTGATCGTATCTTGTTGGGCGGTGACTTCAACCTCCCGAGCATAGATTGGTCAGAGTTCCCCGAGAGACAGTGCTCAAAGTTCCTTGTACTCGACATTTCTTGATTTAATTGATTCATTAAGGTTCAATCAGTACATTCATGATGCGTCTCGCAATGATGGCTCTGGGAATATTCTTGATTTATTGCTTTGTAATGCCCCAAACATTATAACAGATGTTAAAATACTGCCGGGAAGAAGTCATCACAATATAGTGATAGCTGACATTTCTATTGGCAATGTGTCAGTCGCAAGGAAACTCGCGCGAAAAGTCTATGTATTTAGTAAGAGGAATTATGATAGCCTTAACATAGAATTAGAATCATATTTTTCGGTTTTCGATGGTTTAGCTGATGAACTTGGTACTGAGCAGTTATGGAGCGTTCTAAAAGAAAAGCTCCTACAGCTACAAGACAAGTTCATCCCCGCGCAAACTATATCTCTTTGAAGGGCTAAAAGCAAACTATGGTTCAACAGCGAGTTATACGGTCTGACGAAAAGAATAAAGCGAGCCTACCTGTAACTTAGAAAAAGGCTTTTTCCTGCGAATCTGGCTGAACTAAAAAAGGCTGAAGTCTGAGCTTAAATCGCTGGCAGGAATTACTTTTCTTCACTAGAAAACAGGTTAGTACAGGATTCGAAACAATTCTGGAAACTTGTTCGCAGTCGCGGCAAAGATGACTGCTCAGTACCAAAAAAAGTGGCGAAACGCTCAGTGAAGATGACGCATGTAAGGCTGCGACCTTTAGTAAATGTTTCCTGTCAGTATTTATTTCATCCCACTCGCGAGTTCTACAGCTTCCAACAAGTGCTGATCTGATGCCAGAAGTTATCTTTAGCATAGCAGGCATTCGCAGGTTATTGCGTAATGTGATTCCATCGGTTGCAAGCGGCCTGAATGATTTGCCAGCAGCAGTTATCAAAAACTGTGCTGATACATTGTTATTGTATTTTACTCGATTATTGCAAAAGAGTTTGCAAGAAGGGACTCTAGCGAAAAGACTGGAAATTGGCTCGCGTTGTGACCATCCATAAAAGTGGACCGAGAAATATGGTACAAAACTATAGGTCACTGTCTCTAACAAATATAGGTTGCAAGACAATGGAGCATGTAATTTACAGTTCTATAATGTCGCACCTCACTAAAAATAATTTACTTAACCCTGCTCAGCACGGATTTCGCCAAGGTTTGCCTTGCTCTACACAGCTGGTTTAGTTTACATATGACATTGCAGTTGCTATTGATGAACAGAAAGTTATCGATTGTATTTTTTGGACCTCCAAAATAATAATAATAATTGGTTTTGGGGGGGAAAGGAAATGGCGCAGTATCTGTCTCATATATCGTTGGACACCTGAACCGCGCCGTAAGGGAAGGGTATAGGAGGGAGTGAAAGAAGAAAGGAAGAGAGAGGTGCCGTAGCGGAGGGCTCCGGAATAATTTCGACCACCTGGGGATCTTTAACGTGCACTGACATCGCACACCACACGGGCGCCTTGGCGTTTTTCCTCCATAAAAACGCAGCAGCCGCGGTCGGGTTCGAACCCGGGAACACCGGATCAGTAGTCGAGCGCCCTAACCACTGAGCCACCGCGGCGGGGCGACCACCAAAAGGCATTTGATGCTGTTGCATTTGATCTCCTTGTTTCTAAATTACGCAGCTACAATTTGAACGAAAGAGTCACTGTATGGATTTCTGAATACCTATCTCTACGATAGCAGGGTGTAGTTGTTGGTGGTCGCTCCTCGAACTATGGCCCTGTCACTTCGGGCGTCCCCCAGGGTTCTGTTCTGGGGCCGCTTCTTTTTTTTGTTATATATAAGTGATATTAATTCTGATGTTACTTTTTCATTTAGAATGTTCGCAGATGAGCGCGTGATTTATAGAATTAAAAATAGTGTTCTTGATGTGCAAAGAATGCAGGATGACTTAGACAAGATTGCCGTATGGTGTAATAATTGGAACATGACTTTAAATATTAAAAAGAGTGTACACGTCACCTTTTCGAGGAAGCGCTCTTACCGTTCTAATATATACACTAGAAACCATGCGGCCTTGAAAAACGAACGAAATTAGAAATACTTAGGCGTTTATCTTACTGCTGACCTGAGGTGGCCAAAGCATGTTAATTATATCGTAAAGAAGGCTGCTGGTATTCGAGGTTTGTTAAAAAGAAATTGCAGCCACCTTCAATAGCACTTCAAAGAACAGCTATATTATACTCGCGTCCGCACAGTGCTCGAATATGCATCAGTGTGCTGTGACCCGCACACACAAGAACTTATTGATAAATTGGAAAAAAATTCAAAATAGGGCAGTCCGCTTTGTCCTTGGAAATTATGACAGGACACTCAGTATCTCAGAAAGCAAAATGAATCTTCAGTGGCCAAAACTTAAAACTCGAAGAAATCAGAGATTAAAATTTTTGCACAATATTTTCTATTCAAAGACTGGTAAAGACAGATCGAAATATTTGAAGCCGCCTTTCTATGTCTCAAAGCGAAGGGACCACAATTTAAACTTTATGAATTTCCTCTTAAGGGTGACGTACTCCGATATTCGTTTTTCTGCGTACAGTTCAATGGAATGCCTTGCCGCCACACATTGTTAATGTTGTACTAAATGAAGCCTTTTTTCACGCGTTAAGTGCATGATTTCTTGTTTGATGAATGTGAAAGTGCCCCTCTGCTGTAATGCCGAAAGGCGATGCAGGTACCAAATAAATAAATAATAAATAAAGCGCTCAGAGATAAGGCAACACTTCAGAGGGTAAACGACGCTTTAACTTGTTAAGGGCTGATCGCAAGTGTGGCAGGATTATCTGTCAGGCTTAAAGTACACCATCAGTGGGCACACTTTCACCAGTTGCAAAGGAATAATAATAATAATAATAATTGGTTTTGGGGGAAAGGAAATGGCGCAGTATCTGTCTCATATATCGTTGGACACCTGAACCGCGCCGTAAGGGAAGGGTAAAGGAGTGAGTGAAAGAGGAAAGGAAGAAAGGTGCCGTAGTGGAGGGCTCCGGAATAATTTCGACCGCCTGGGGATCTTTAACGTGCACTGACATCGCACAGCACACGGGCGCCTTAGCGTTTTTCCTCCATAAAAACGCAAAGGACTCTACTTGAGTAAAATGGACAGACCAGGCCACTCACAAAAATTAAATATGCAACGCTGTTGCGTTAGCTTTATATACTTTGACCACAGAACCAGCGGTAAAAACTTGGAGATGGCGAGCATGTTCTGTTTCAAATTGCTTGAGTAAGACCAAACGCTTTTCGGCAAAGGCGTACTCCGCTTAGGACGAATGCTAGGAATGGTTTGGGCATAACTGAAGGGCGAAAAAAAATAACCGGTTACGAACGAGAACGTTGAAAATATGGACAAACGCTGCACTCACAACTAATTTATTTCACTAATGTATGGAAAATATAAATGCTCCGCCGAGCATGCGCACAACATGCAGAAGGAAAGAAATAAGGAACTACACTTGCCAGCGACAACTTAGAACATCTTACATCATATATGCATCCTATCTTATGGCTGAGAAAAGGTAGTATACCGATCTGTACAAATGAATCGAAGCATCGTTAACGCAGTTATCGCCCCTTTTCTTTATATGGTATGCTTCCAGTACTTCACGTGGAGTTGGATCTTTGCTATTTCCTAGAATCCTTGCATTATCAAAATGCGGCGAATATTCATTGCAAGACCTACATTCCTCAACGAATTTCAAAAAACAGAGACGCCGAACAGTATAATGTAATTTGATGTGGACGTCTCGGCGCCCTGAACGGGGGCCTTGTTTACAAAGGAATCACCCCGAAAAGATTCTTTAAAAGCTATAGTATCCTCCCGGCCAGACGGGATTCCGTCAGTCTAAACTTCAATAATAATTCGCATTTTCATAATTCTAGAATTTGTTTCGTGCTCATATAAACCATCGTTGACGCATCTACCTGTTTGGCCTACACAGGATAGGAATCGTCAACGTGCAGTCAAAACTGTCAAGCGGCGATGGTTGGCTTAACTGCTGGCTTTCACCCAAAATTGACACCTAAGGCAGAAATAATTTTAAGTGTCAAGTAAGCGTGGCAATCAGATCTCTCTCGAAACTTCTGTAGAAAAGTTTGCCCGGGCACTGTCTCTGCTTTCTCCACATTGACAAAAATAGAAGCGCAAAATTTTTTGCGCTAAGATGTGGGCTGTCCATGCCGATTGCGTTTAGCTTTTCGTTTCGTTTCACCATTCCTTCCAGTCTTGGCCCACAGCGGCGCTTACGTATCCCCGAGGCTCTATACTTCATATAGATTTTCATAAGCTAGAAAATAGAAGTACGAAATTCTCTGTCTCGTCACTAAACAGTAAAAAAGCCATTAAATGTATGAGGGATATGAATATCACCGGTTACATCATCTGCTTTTCTCTTTATTGTATACCACTTTTCGTGCTTAATTGGCAACGGGTAAAAAAAGACGCAGAAAGTTGCCAAACGAAGCGATCAACTAACGGAGCAGCCGAGGCAACAGCCAAATGGTCAGAAAATGCAAGATTACGTAAGTTTAATCGTTAAATACGAAATTATTCGTGGACCCGTAGCTTTTTATTTAAAAGAAAGCAGTAAACGCACTACCGGAAGCATAGAACGATTCGACATGTCTTGAATTACGCTACGAAAGTTATCAGTCAAGCCGCCCGACACAGACACTTGATTGCTGTACTTATGAAGGTGTTTTCTGCCTTTTGTGGTATAGGCGCAGTACGTCTGGTGCTTATGTTGGTGTCTTTCTTATTTTCCGCAGTGGGCGCAGTATGCCTACTACAGCAACATCCAGCGCCAACCGGGGTTTTTTCGGTACCCGCGGTCACACATTGTTAGACACAATTTCTGAAAAAAGTATACGAGTCTGTTTTGACACTTGAATTTACCGAGCAATAAACGAGAGATCAGGAAGAGCTTAGATCATTCCACGGATGTAGCTTTTTCTTTGAACCTTTTAAAGCTAATTCCAGAAACCCATAAATTTTTATGTTGTATTTTCACTTGCAGTTTACTTGTTCTTGGCAATCCCTTCCAAGATGACTCCATTGGATCTGGTTTTTTGTTGACCAAAAGAAGGAGAGATGTGTCAAACCCGCGCACATGTGATATGCACTTTACGGTCTTTTTCAGGTTTACGGGCCTCTATGGCGACCACTGGCTGTTATTCACGTTTGTACTAGAAAAGTGTTTTGCCTCCCCCCCCCCCTCCCCTCCAGCCAGGCCCAATAAAAAAATTCCCTTGGGTTAGGCCTCCCACCCCTAAAAAAAATCCCGGCTACGATCCTGAGCTGCTGCTTGCAATGTCCACTTGCAAGAGGCATTGGCAGCTTCAGGATATAGGAGGCTGGATATGGGATATCAGGATATAGGAAGCAGTTGGGGTGCACGGAGGGAGTAGCAAAATTTATGCCTGTTTATGGTTGAAAGCTACGTTGTGTAGTCCTGGGCTTGTAGGGTAAGGTGCGCTATGCGCTTTTTTACGGTGCGATTATGTCGTTGTCAGCATCATCTCTTCAGGAGGCCATGACAGTCCTCCCGTTGGTGGAGGGGTGGAGGTCGACTGCGGGATTAAAAACAGCTTCTTGTGGGTTTCTGTGTGCGATTCATTGGTGTTACAATGGGTCTGGGTCTTAGTAGTGATATCAGTAATAGAGAAGGAAGCATGATTCATACCGAACAACTCAACTCAAAAGTATTTTTGAACAGGAAAGTGTTTATGAACGCACTTTTTTTCATATAATTTAAGAATTCTGTATAAAAATTAAAAGATCTGCAGACCACTCGACGGCAATCTTGAATTGTATTACTATTAACGTTTTTGCTATTGTCAAAAGCATTCCCCATTGGTTTTCTATGGCAGACTTACAGCACGTTGTGATCACTGCAGTCACGTTAAAGGAAGATTTTGTTAAACATTGGAAGTATACAACAATACCTTCAACATCTACATTGGAGTATCGAAGTTTTTCAATATTCAAATTTTTTTTCCGAGAATGTTGAATTTGAGTGGCTCGATAGGTTTCCCAATTGGTTATCTCGATAGTACCGAGGGGCATCTGGTGCTGTGGAGAGGGGATGCTGATTGAGAGGATATAATGATCGCTTTCGAGGACTTCCCCTAGGTTAGTGCACGTTGGGCTAGAGACATTCTTAGTGAAAATGAGACCCAGAGAGGTGTCACGTGAGACGAAATTACCGAGTCTTGTGGGGGCTCAGAGATCGGTTGATCGGTTTTTAGGGTAAGGTGTGCGCCGTCCACAGCACCAAGGTAAACGGTCTCTTTGGCACTATTGACTCGGGAAGCCAAGGTGGTGTGGGCAGCATTAAAGTCGCCAAGCACCGTCAGACGATTACGTTGGGCTATGCGGTGGAATTGAGTGAGCGGAGGGCCAAACGGTGAAGAAAGTCTAACGCTGCCTGTTTCCGGGCAGACACGCACATGCATTCATCAAAATGAGTTTCTGAGCCGAGCTGTATCATCGCGGCCGCTGCTTTAGTGACGTACGCGCAAAGCATGTTCTTTATAAAATACAAGACACATGCGGGAGTTTCCTACATAAATATGCAAATGGATTTTTGCAGCTATTTCAACGTGCAACATTGCGAGACCAAGATCTGCCACTTGGCAGGCGGACTTCCGAGAGGGTCAATAGGGGAACACTGATTTCTTTCTAAGATGATTGTCCATTGGAGTATTATTCCCAACAAAGTTCCACTGCGTTATTAACGACACTTTCGGTTGGTTTCAGTTGCGCGAGATTCGATAAAAGTCACGTTGGAGCAAAATGATATTCGCTGCAAGAGCGGTAACCACGGACTCAAATGAATGAACGAGTAATAGGAAGCTAGTTGGCGTGCTAACCGACGTCGCGGAGACGTATGAACACCTGGCTTCGAACGATACACGTAGAAGCTTGAACAGACCCTCATCCTTCAATTTCTTATTTGGCCCATGATTTCCTGACATGTACCAAAAGATGCAGAGTTGGGAGCTCGCTCGACGACGGAAGCAGTTTGCCCCGTCTTATGTGAAGCATATATGGGAGAGTTCTTTCTGTCGCCGAATCTGGTAGAAATCTTGTCACTCAGAAAAATATGCAGGCAGCAAACTGATTTTCTTCTGAAACAAAGTTCTCAGCAGGCCGCCTCTAGGGACCAGTGACCAGACATTCGACGGTATAAGGCGCTCACACTGTGAAGGGCAGCCGCAGGAACTTGCTAAGGTGACACCGTCGCAGTTAGCTCAATGTCTGCTTGGCAGTTCATAAAATCTTGGCTCGACCATCCCGTTTGCAGCGTTGATCCTTCGCGCAAAATTCGGACACATGTCCGAACGGTTAGCATCTGAAACACTGGGAAACCATTTTGAAATTGATGATCGCTTCCGTTGTGAACCCGATCTCGACATTTTCTGG